>JARQOC010000002.1:332959763-333135667 GCA_033576535.1 Allobates femoralis | reverse complement strand
AATACCAAGACAGGTTATTAAACTTGGGGTTATTTAGCTTGGAAAAACGAAGGCTTAGGGGTGATCTTATAATAATGTATAAATATATGAGGGGGCAGTACAGAGACCTTTCTAATGATCTCTTTACTCTTAGGCCTGAGACTGGGACAAGGGGGTATCCTCTACGTCTGGAGGGAAGAAGGTTTAATCATAATCACAGACGCGGATTCTTTACTGTAAGAGCAGTGAGACTATGGAACTCTCTGCCACATGATGTTGTAATGAGTGAGTCACTACTAACATTTAAGAAGGGCCTGGATGCCTTTCTTGAAAACTATAATATTACCAGTTATATATACTAGATTCTTTGATAGGGCGTTGATCCAGGGAATTAGTCTGATTGCCGTATCTGGAGTCAGGAAGGAATTTTTTCCCCCAATGTGGAGATTAGTGTTGCCACATGGGTTTTTTTTTGCCTTCCTCTGGATCAACATGTTAGGCTATGGGTTGAACTAGATGGACTTAAAGTCTTCCTTCAACCTTAAAAACTATGTTACTATGTTATACTATGCTTTACCGGACCGCAGCATTTTTTCAGCTGCGGTGCTGGCTGCCGGACTTCCACATCTCTGCAGCATGCTCATTTCATGCTATGTAGTCAGAAGAGATAACCATTGAGTGCATGCAAGGAGAATCCACTCTGTACCCACCGCAGATCGTGAGTACAGGGTGGCTGCAGTCTCTCTGCGTGCACTTACGGGTTCCCTCAGATCCGAGGCACTGCATCCAAGACACAGTGCCTCCGGACCGTGAGCACATACCCTTACTATGTAATATTGTGGAGCTTGTCTAACCCACTCCTCACAAAATAACCAGTTTGAGGAGATGAGAATTTATGATATTGGGCTATTTGAGAAAAAAAAAATATTTGTTTTCAGCGCTGGTGTGGTGCTTTGAATATGAGTCTCCTGCCCCTAGAAATATACGCACAGTCCGGCATCTTCACCTTTTTCTGGCGTCACTCTAGTATGGCGCCATTTTGTGTCCATAAAATGTACTGTAACTAGTCGGAAGTCAGAAGTTATGTCACAAGCACTCAATATAAGTCTATGGGAGAGCCAGAATGAGCATACCCCCATATTCAATAACATTCAGAGCTATGTAAAGTACATTATGCTGAAATGATTCAGCATTTGCATATTGCTTATATAAAGCAGTGGTAGAATTTGAATAAGTGCAGATAATTATGCTAATAGTGTGAGATCATTTTCATGTTAATACTGTGTGTCTGAGGTTTTATATGATAGTCTCAGAATAGAATACTAACCCAATTAGACACTCACAGCATCATTTCCAGCATACAAAAATCAGTTCATCACACACATTCATATGTACTTGGTCTTTCATATCCAAATCACATCCTTGATTCGCACCCTCCCTTCCCCCGTGTCACTCCTCTAGTCACAGCAAAAAAAGTTTTCTTCATTCTTTTATGTTAGAATTTTTTTTCTTTCTTAGTTTAGTTGCACACCAAGGTTAGGGTTAAAAGCAAGGGTTAGGGTTACAAACGGGCTAGGGTTAAAAAATATACATATACAAAAATACTAGTGTTAGAATAGGTTTTGTTTTTTTTGCTAGGAAGGAATATAAAATAAAATGGCATTTAGAATGCTTCCTGCAGAGGAGGCATACAATCCGTTTCCAACCGTAGTTCTAGGACGGATATCGAAGCTGCTTCTGAAGCAAAGCTGTTTTCAGACAGTGATGACTCAGCTTCTTCCATGAGATTGCACAGCCCGATCCCGGAGTCAGTCATCACTGCGAAAACATCAGAGGCATCGACAGGTTCTCTAGTTCCCCTCCACAGTGGTATCAAACAATTTATGTCTTCTCATATTCCCTCTTTTGTAGCATCCACTGGCATCAAACTACCGTGTTTCCCCGAAAGTAAGACCCTGTCTTACATTTTTTTGGGGGCCAAAAGTGGCCCCCGGTCTTACTTTTGGGGGGGTCTTACATTGGGTGCCCCAGCAGTGTGGCCTACAGGCCCCCTCCTGCTGGGACACTGCGGGAGCGGGTCGCACGTCACGTGCGCCCGCTCATTACATATGCACTGCATCCCCCTGTCAATCAGCGACAGGGGGAGCAGTGCATTATATGGTATATATGGGCCCCCTCCTGCTGGCACACTACCCCCCTGTTCTGAGGCCCCCACCGCTGCTGCTGCTGCAGACATCTTACCCTCCAGGGTCTTCTTGCAGCAGCCAGCGCGTCGGTCCTCTGTCCTCGGCTGTCTCCCGGATCATGTGACCCGTCGCAGCGCATGACGTCATCGCGACTGCGACCGGCCGGTCACATGATCCGGGAGACAGCCGAGGACAGAGGACCGAAGCGCTGGCTGCTGCAAGAAGACCCTGGAGGGTAAGATGTCTCAGCAGCAGCAGCGGTGGGGGCCTCAGAACAGGGGGGTAGTGTGCCAGCAGGAGGGGGCCCATATATACCATATAATGCACTGCTCCCCCTGTCGCTGATTGACAGGGGGATGCAGTGCATATGTAATGAGCGGGCGCACGTGACCTGCGACCCGCTCCCGCTCCCCCCCCCCCTCCGCTAGGGGCCTTACATTGGCCCCCCCGTGTAGGCTTATAATGGAGCTTAATTAAGGCCCCTTTACCTAGCGCTACAATCGGGGGGGCCTTACTTACGGGGAAACACGGTAGGTAGATGTCACTAATTTTTACCTCCTTTGATTCTTTCAACATCTTTGTAAGACTTGATTTACAAGAACTTAAGGCCACTTCACACGCTAGGATCTCGTTAACGATATCCTAGAAACATCACGGATTTGTGAACGTTCTAACGATATCGTTTGTGCGTCCTTGCATGTAAACGAACGATGTAGGATGAAAAATCATTGGAACGGTCATCACAAAAATGCCATCTTGACCTCAAATCTATCGTTGGTCGTCCAATTAAGGAATTGTGAAGAACTCCATCGTTCAGTGTGACACCTTTTTGAACGATCTCGTTCAAAATTCTCCTATTCCTGCCGCTTTAAAAGATCGTTCAGTCCTTGCTCTCCTATTTAACTAGTGAGTTGCCAAAAGGATATCATTAACGATATCCTTGTGTAAAGATCAGAGGTCCGTACTAGATCCAGTGAGTCACAGAAACAGAGACGGAGGCAGAAGCAACCTAAAATACTTGCATTTACTTGGGGAAGCAGATGGAAAATTTAGAGTAAGATGCACAGATATGTTATTTCCCCAGAAATAGATAAATTATTTACATACACCCAGCATCAAGCTAGGGGTCGGTGTGTTACCTTAATGTTCCTCCTCAGTGTGAGGAGACAATGCCAAAAATAAATTTACCTAAAATCTATACAGAAAAATAAGCGATTTACTACACACAGCAGCAGGACAGGTGTAAATCAGATGGATGCAGTTTAGTGAGGATCACTGAAATAACACACCGTTTACAATCTTATCAACTCTATACATACAATACATATAAACCCAGTGTACATATATGTACATATATATTTATATATCTGATCTGTTGGATACCTGGGTACCTTATCTAATAGTAAAGTTTAGTCCAATTACAGTCTGTACAGGCCTGGGGAAGTACTGTTAACGCAGTCACTTCCAATGGTCTTCAGCGCCAAAAATGAAAAATAAATAAAACACAACTGTAGTAAATAGGGATATTGTGTTCTCTTGTCTGAAGGGGGGTCTTAGTCTCTGTAGCTTTTTGGGAGGCCAAGTGTGTTCACCTAGAGACACCACACCGAGGCCTGCAGTCTCACAGCAGAAATTCAGTCTTTTCCTCTCACAGTATGGCCGACCCGTCTCCTCTAAAGCACTCCTCTCCTGGCAGTAGTATACTCGCTTCTTAGCAGGGAATAAGTCTTTGGTCCCCTCCAGGGGCTCTGCTGTCCAGTGGATCAGTGTCCGGTCTCAGCTTTATCTGGCTCAGACTTCTCCACAGCCACCTCTCTCACAGCACCTCAGGAGACTCGTTTACCTCAGCCCAAACTCTCATAAAGTCCTCCCTGTCTCCGTGACAACCTCCTCAGCTGACAGCCCCCACCTTTTTATTCAGGAAGTAAATTTTTACACACTCTTACACTTGTGTGTGACAACACACTAACGATGTCAGAATGATCACTGTCACGTGATCGTTCTAAGGATATCATAAACAATATCCTAGCGTGTGAAGTGGCCTTTATATATAGGAGCAAAGCATTTCCATTGGAAAGTCCTTGATGAGTTTCAGGAGCAGTCATTTTGCCAATTTCTCCCCTCCAAATATCCGCTAAATATGGTGTGAAATTGTACAAATGCCCACGCGGGTACATGTGCGCCTTTCTCAATTCTGAAGGCAGAGATTGCCAAATCAACACACCAAACTAAATTTTTTTTTCCAAAGTTCAAATATTGCTTTTTCTGTTTCAAGTATTTGTCCAATGTTCCATCGATCCCGACAGTGACCAGGATCACTGGAACATCGCTGTGTGGTCGCTGGGGAGCTGTCAAACAGGCAGATCTCCTGAGCGACCAGGGACCAGGGAGCCACCTCCACATCGCTGGTAACCATGACAAACAGCGGGTATCTAGGCAGCGCACACTGCCTAGATACCTGGTGTTTATCATGGTTACCAGCGTCCTCTCGCTTACAGGCTGCACTAAATGGGAGGACACTGGTAACTATGATAAACACTGGGTATCTAGGCAGCGCGTGCTGCTTAGTTACCCAGTGTTATCATGGTTACCAGCCTGTGAGGTCACTTGATCGCTGGTCTCTCGCTGTCACACGCAGCAATGCGTGCTGACCAGCAGGAGACCAAAGACCAAAAAATGGTCCTGAAGGATGTGCAGCGATCAGCGACCTCACAGCAGGGGCCTAAACGCTGCTACATGTCACACACAGCGAAATCGCTGGCGAGGTCGCTGATTTCAGCAATATCGCTAGCGATATTGCTGTGTGATGTACCCCTAAGGCTCTGCAAGGAATTGGAGGCAAGGGTATAATACGTATCAAGATTGGGTTCCTGGGGACCAATTGAATGCAAAGTATCACTACATAAAGATACCTATCTCATAAGTGGGTTGAATTGTCCACAATACTGAAAGCACAGACACAGTGGCTGAGGTCCTGTGCATTAACCAAACAAGCCGCAAGGAACAATTGGGAGGTTATCTCTATCATCACTACACCTCCCGTCACACACAACGACGCAACAGCGATCCCGGCAACGATAACGATCCTGTAGGGATCGTTGGTGCGTCGTTACCTGGTCGCTGGGGAGCTGTCAAACATGCAGATCTCCTCAGCGACCAGGGAGCCACCTCCACATCGATGGAAGTGGGAGGACACTGGTAACTATGATAAACAGCAGGTATCTAGGCAGCGCGCGTTGCCTAGATACCTGTTGTTTATCATAGTTACAAGAGTCCTCCCTGCTTACAGGCTGCGCTAAGCAGGGAGGACGCTGGTAACTATGATAAACAGCGGGTATCTAGGCAGCGCGCGCTGCCTAGATACCCGGTGTTTACCAAGGTTACCAGCCTGTGAGGTCGCTGATTGTTGGTCTCTCGCTGTCACACACAGCAATGCGTGCTGACCAACGGGAGCGCAACAACCAAAAAATGACCCAGAGCACTTTGTAACGATCAGCGATCTCACAGCAGGGGCCTGATCACTGCTAAGTGTCACACTTAGCGAGATCATTATCGAGATCGCTGCTACGTCACAAAACCTGAGACGTTACAATGATCTCGCTAACAATCTCGTTATGTGTGACGGGGGCTTAAGCCTTGAGGTCCGGGTGCAGACAAGGGGGATCCCAAGCTAAGCAAGGGTATCTTTGCTGACGTCTCAAAGAAAACATATTTGGCTAATAGTAAGGAAAACACAGTGATGAAGGCTGTTCCTCACTAATCCAATCATCGGATAGAGGATTCACCTAGTAAAGAGACGTGAATACCAAACTCCCTTTCCAAAATATTCCGGACTAAATGGTCTATCTAGGGTGCAGACTTGCAACCTATGGGATACCATATGGAGATGGAACCCACATTTCTAAAGATGTTAAACACTATGTCTTAAACCAGAGTGCCCTGATGAGCCTTCCAGGAAAAAGGGAAGGTGAAACGCGTCGGGCGGGATTATAAAACCATATTGCTGGATTACACATTGCGTTCATCTTTTCCATCTGAATTAGGACCTTTGACAGTGGGTTGGGTACAGACCAAACGACTGAGGGGCAGAAAGCATATACACATACAATTACACCAGGACCATATGGAGTCTTCCGCTGAGTAATTGACCTGGAGATGAATTGTGTCCAGGCTTGCCCTAGGTTAACTTGCATCACATTTGAACATAATTTCTGCCATACTTACCTTTTGAATCCATAACTGGTTTCTGAATCACCAACACAAATATACCTAGGATTCTCCGAAGGGTACACTGATATCTAAAGTGAATTATGCACTCACAAATTATTAAATAGGCAAAAAAATAATCTCTTTCTTATTAAAATTATTCACGTAAAATCATTTCTGCTTTACACGTCACAAGGGCCTATTGCATCAATTTTCTGCAGAATACACATTTTTACAGAGGGACAAATACATTTCTTATGACCAAATTACCAAATTTTTATACTGCTCAATCAATGGTACTGTCACTTTAAGAGATTTATGGCAACACTGCCTCTGATTACTAAGACTCTATATATATATATATACAGTAGTCTATCTAGATGCTATTGCCTCTTAACCAAACTTTTATACCAAAAGATCTTCTGTGCTGGCATCCACTGGGGACAATAGTATATTCAGCCCCCTATCTCTTACTTGTATCCAGCACTGTCACAACATTACATCAAATTCAGGGTAAAAGAGAGATTAACAATACCTGAGCAAAGTTTCTGTGGTCACCCCAAGTCCTTCCTGTGACTGTGCTCCTGCTCCGTCTACGTATGTTTCAAAGTCCTTCCTCAGGGTGTGAAGAACCCTGGATTTGATATAATGTGACAGTGCTGGATACAAGTAAGGGTGGTTTCACACATGCGTACGTAAATGCAGCAAAACCGAATGCAGCCAAACGCATGCGCACTGCGTTCCTATGTTTAACTTGTGAACGTATAGTACTTGCACTTGGCTGCATGCGGTTGCGTTCAGATGCACATAATTTATGCGCCCTTCTCCGCACTCCAAATGCAGCCTGTTGCATTTTTTGTGCGTTTGAGGGAGCTTGTTTTATCTGCAAGCTCCTGCAAGCGCACAAACAATGCATGGGAGTCAATGGATCCACAGTGTCCTCTGCATGACAGCGCAGGAGAACGCTGTGGATCTCAATGAAATCTCTCCCGGTGGCCGCCGCTGATCTCCCGGCAACTGGAAGATCAGCTGGAGCAGCTGCTGATCTCCTCTCCTGGCCGCCGCTAATCTCCCGGCGGTGTCGGCGGGGAGAAACAGCTTATTTGACAGCTGTTTAAATTTCCCGCGCCGACATCTCCTCTTCAGTGTCGGCGTGGGAGATTTAAACAGCTGTCAGATCAGCTGTTTCTCCCCGCCGACACCGCCGGGAGATTAGCGGCGGCCAGGAGGGAAGATCTCCGCCTCCCAGCCGCCACTGAGACAGCAGATTGGCTGGCTGGCCTGCATACTGACATCATTTCCGGCTCAGTGACGTCGATGCACCCTTTAGGCGTATCGATGAACCTCAAGCTGCGCATTGCGCATGCACGAGGTTTGCCTTACGGCAGCATCTGTGCTGAGCTGCCATAAAGCAAACCTTGCGTATGCGCTAAGCGCAGCTTGAGGTTCGGCGATAAGCGTCATACCGACTAATATGCCCATGGAGGAGGGAGAGAATGATTACAAAGCATTTTCTCGCCCATCGGGGCGTGAATACAAGCGGCGGAGGTGGCAAAAATCATGCACAGGGTACGCCCTGTGCGTCTTCTGAGGGGACATGAAGTCTCCTTTAGTAAGTTTATAAAGCACTTTTTTAAACTTTGCAATGACTGTTTTAGGACAGAGAGGGATAGGTAGGATATGATTAGGAAGGTGCAGGGACAGTGTTGATAGGTGGGGGGGGCGATTTTTAGGTGACAGGTTCCCTTTAACTTTAACATTAAAAGCTTATTGGCAAAAAGGGAAACCGGAGGCACTGAACCCAGAGATATAGGCAATTGTGTATGATTAATTTGTTTGATTTTAGAATATTCTATGGTGTATTCGGACAGAAACTTTAACCATGTTTATTAATAAATATGACTACAGTTTCATACAAAGGATGATAGCTACGGTAAGATTTTTCCCTATACACAAATTTAATCCAGAGTTTCCACAGCAGCCATATGTTCAGCAACAGTCCTTCTGTAAAGCCTTATGTACATGGCAGTATGTCCCAAATGATTTTGCATAAATCATGCTGTACTACACAGCGGTCTCCATAAGGGTACCTTTACACGCTGCAACCACAGCGAGAAATATTGACGGCGATATGTCTCTCCCATTTACGGCGTGTAATTAGGGAATTTGGCGGCTATCTGTCGCCTCGCCACGGTCCCCTGATTTCAGAGCACTGCACTGAAATCAGGCGACCGTGGTGACAGATCGCCGCCAAATTCCCCAAATACACGCTGCAATTGGGAGATATTTTGATGGCGAGTGTCGCAGGGTGACATATCGCCGTCAATATTTCTCGCCGTGGTTGCGGCGTGTAAAGGTACCCTTACAGAGGTATTCTGTCATCACAACTACACGGCTTGTGTTAGGTGCTGGAGATATTATTTCTCCTGATGCCTGTATGGACCTTTTACTCACATGCAGAAGTGTCGTCAGCATGAACTCGGCTTCGGAAGCATGTATGAAGTCTAGAATTTGTGGTTTATTTTTAACTGAATTCTTAAGGTTAAGCACAGTACAGCATGTAAAAAAGATGATTCTATCAGGGCTATAAAGAGATGCTGCTACTAAGAAGGTTAACACAATATAAAATGGGGAATAAGGGAGGGGTTACAGACATCAGAGCAGCTACAGGGAGAGGAAACAATATTCTAAGAAAGGGAAACCTAGTGCAAAGCTTCATTAGTAAAAGCAATACAATGGCAATAAAACACTATGCTTCCCAAGTTGTGGGACATGACAAGAGGTATCTTCACATAATCACCATGTGGCAACAAAAGGAGACATTCCACTGGCTGACAAAGTAGTATTCTTCTATGCAAAAGCCTTAAACATTCGAAACTTATTCCCAAACAGGAAATTACTAATTACTAATCTGCCACCGACAAACTAATCATTTTGGCCAAAAATTGGTAAAGAAGTTTAAGGGTACCGTCACACGCCGCAACCTCGGCTGTCAATATGTGGCAATCTAACGTGCGTGCTCATGTTTTTTGTGGTCGCCTCAGAACGCCGATGGCGGCATCACACGCCGCAATTTCGCCCTAAAGTTAAGGCGATGTGTCGCTCTGGAAATCGCCTCCCCTATAGCGGAACCAATCTTGCCTAATTCCATTGCCGCTTCACACGCCGCATTCTCAAAGGCAATGTGGGTGTAAATGTTCAGAGCGGCGAGGAGATAGGCGTGCCACAGTGGTGTATACCGCGCCCCATACACGCTCATTGGCCAAAGCAACAACGTTACGATTGGTCAGCCTGCTCTGGGAGGCTGGCTAATACATGACGGATCTTGCACTGAGTTTGTGGACAGTTGTGTAGCTGAAGATGTGTGTGGTGCTGAATGGACAGCTCTTCAAATAAGGCACAGTGTCAACTGACAGCCAGTGGGAACACAGTAGCCCACACCAATCATCTCAGATGGGGCGTGAACTTCAGCACGCTGAGGCACGTCTACGGGAAACCATAGGCAATGCTCTTTCCATCACTATCGCCCTGTCACACGTCACAAATATCGGCTTAACGATTGCGGCTGATTACTGAGCACTGTTCAGGAGTCAGGCGACGGCCGAGGGGCGATTTATCGCCGTGAAATTCCCAAATCACACGCTGCAACCGTGAGGCAAGTTCATGGCGATTACTCCGGGGCGACATATCGCCTTTATGATTTCCAGGCGAGATTGCGGCGTGTGACGGTACCTTAGGGATCCACATAAATCAACACCACTGCAAAACTTGTAATTTAATAGTTTTATTTTTCCAAAGAGTTTATAAAAAATGGAAATGTTAATAAGAAATACAAAAAAGATACAGTACACAGGAAATTCGAAAATACAAAAAGTTAATACAGGTATGGAAGGTTTAATAGAAAGGTCATTAGGACATTCATGATTTCCTGATGTCTAATGATTTCCAGACTCTTTCTTCAGTATTCCTTTAGAAAAACCCCAATTGCCCTCTGCAATTGCAAACAGATGGGAGGCAAAGATCCACACTCACATTTTTTATCCCCTATATTTCTAACAATGTTCAGCAACTTCCCAAGACTACATCTATTCCCAAGCATCCTAACCCTGAAGGCGTTAAACAGATTAATTCTCACATGGCCAAACAGAAATGTAATCTTGTCAACAGTGGGGGCCCTATAGAAACAGCAGAGTAGAAGAAATGCAATTAGCGTAGAAGGTGCAGCAAGTCATTAATAAGAGTGTCTGAAAGCTACCAGGGCAAGAACTTGTAAAAGTGCACACGATCAGGAATGCCTGCTTTCTAGATGCAGCGTCATTCTTCTTGTGGAGACCCTAGAGTTCTCTGTGGAAGAACGCAGCGTCTGTGTACACGATCAGCATTCCGAGCGCAGCGGATTTTTGCTATGTTTTCCTGCTGATAGCACTTGCATCTCTGCAAGAATAAATTGATGTGCTGCAGCCAGGAAAGCTGCTCCGTATGTCAGTTTATGCTGCATAAAAAAAGCACAATAGGCATGGGATTTCTATAAATCCTGTCCACTGTGCTTGTACTGTACAAAGCCGCGTTTTGGACAGAGCAAAAATACACTGCTTAGTAAACACTGCTAAACCTAATCTCTGGGCATGTAACCCAAGAGCGCTTGTGTTAAAAGTATGATGGAACACTTTTGCTGAAGTTCAACTATCATATACACTTCACAGTAAATAAAACAATTTTTAGCATCTGAAACAGAATACCAATAAGCCAATTTGTAGCATCTGGAACAGAATACCACTTGTAGGCATCCTAAGGGTGGTTTCACACATGCATTTTTTTGTCCAGCATTATGATCCGTTCAAAACCTGAAGCCACCTGATCAGACCTGTCTCCATTGACTTAGAATGGGGAAGCAGACACATTCGGTGGTATCAGGTTTACGCCTGATCCTAACAAATCAGTTTTTTTTACCTCCTCCCTGGACGGATGAAGTAGCAATTTTGCGGCTCGCTTAAATGCCTGATGCATCCCAATGTGGCTGCAAATAGAATGGGCTTCAATGTAGGCCGGAAAGGGGCAAATCCGACAAAGTGGATACATTGTTCCACAATGAGCATGGCCAGAGTTTATTTTCTCCTCCTCCCAACACATCTACAGGGTTCTCTCACTCTCTCAGTGGTTCATCAGGCATAATATAACTGTGGTGGCTTACAGTTGCAGAGACAAAGCCGAATGCGGGGCTGCACGTTTTCGGCCTGATCAAACCTGAAACCAGCCTAACAGCATATTCGTACTGCAGATTTTTTTTCCTATGGATTTAGCCAGAAAATCATTTCAATGTCACACACTGAAGTGTTTTTTTAAATCCCCAGCAGAAAGAAGAGCAGTCATATGAATGGCAATGCTAATTTCTCAATAAACACAATGGAGGTAGTCAGTACATAATGTTATATACGCCTAAATGCTGGTGTGATCAGACAAATGTTCAGACATTTTTGAAGGTGCAGAAAAAATCCAATGTGGTTTTTAAGAAAAATCAGTTTCAGGACTTTTTTTTTTATTGTTTGGAAGGGTTAGGAGGAGATAAAGGGCTTTATGACTTTATGTATTTTTCAAACGTGTAAGTTTTGAAGTTTTTTCTTTTTCTACTATTTGTGTAGTCTCTTGATTTGATGGTGTCGAACTGTCAGGCTTGAAGCTGGTTCTTCAAGAAATATGATTCAAAAGAAGTGACATTTCATTTACTTATTTTTTTCCTCGTGAGCATTACAAAAATCATTGAAATAAAAAAATATAATAGAATCATAGCATGGTAGAATTGGAAGGGACCTCCTGGGTCATCTGGTCCTAGCTCCTGCTCAAATCGGGATTCACTAAATAATCTCAGACAGATGTCTGTCCAGCCTCTGTTTGAAGACTTCCATTGAAAGGGAACTCCCCACATCTCGTGGCAGCCTGTTCCACTCGTTGAACACTCTCACTCTCAAAAAGTTTTTTTCTAATATCTAATCTGTGTCTTCTCCCATTCAGTTGCTTCTAATCTTTCCTTGTGCAAATGAGAATAAAGCTGCCTTGTGCAAATGAGAATAAAGCTGATCTCTCTACAGTGTGACAGCCTTTGAGATATTTGTAGGCAGCTAATAAGTCTCCTTTCAGTCTTCTTTTTTGCAAGTTAACATTCCCAAATCCTGTAACAGTTCCTCAAAGGACATGGTTTGCAGAACAATGACAATTCTGGACACTCTTCTTTGAACTTGCTCCAGTCTTGATGTCTTTTTTAAAATGTGGAGCCAGAACTGACACAGAATTCCAGATGAGGTCTGACCAAAGAAGAGTAAAGGACGATAATTACTTAATGTAATCATGCTCAGTCTGAGGCCTATTAGTATTCCCAAGTGTTTTTCATATGTGCTGATGCATAGCCCTATTTCTCCCACTTCTATCTATGCTTTTTTCATTCTTGCCCAGATGTAGGACTTTTTTTCCCACTTAAAAAACATTCTGTTGCTGCCTACTGTTCCAGTTTGTTTAGTTCTTTTCAAATCCTCTCTTTCTCCGTTGCAGTAATAGATATCTCTCCTAGCTTTGTGTCTTCAAATTATATCAGTTTACACTCAATTCCTCCATTTAAATCATTGATATAAATGTTGAATAACACGGGGCCCTTGACAGAGCCCTGTAATGCCACACTTGAGACATTCTTCCATTTATGGCCACTCATTGGGTCTGATCACAAAGCCAAATACGAATCCACTTCACGGTTGCCTTGTCCATTCCATACTTTATCATTTATTTAAATAAAGATGGTATGAGATACTTTGTCAAATGTTTTGATGAAGTCAAGATATACTGCATATATTGCATTTCCCTGATCCACCCAGCCAGTGATTCTGTCATAGAAGGAAACTAAATTAGTCTGACATGACGTATTAGATACAAACCTATTCTGGCTATGTTTAATCACTTTATTCTCACTTACTTGCATACATGTTTAATAATTTGTTCAAAGATCTTTCCTGGTATAGAAGTTAGGATCATAGACCTATAATTCTATGGATCCACCTTCTTCCCTTTTTAGACAGGGACAACATTTGCTCTTCTCTAGTCCTCTGGGACTTCTCCTGTTCTCCAAGAATTTAAAAAAATTATGGAGAGTCTTTCAATAAATTTCTTCCGCTATCTCCTTCAGTACCCTGGGGTGCAATTCATCTGGACCTGGAGACTTGAATTTATTTAAGTTAGCTAAGTATTCCCTCACCATCACTCTGTTTATAAATAGCCTGGATTCATCTATTCATTTAATAGTACAGTGATTATCAGTTAATGTTACATTTATATTCTGAGAGCAAACAGATTCAACTTAGGAATTTAAAAGTTTGGTCTTTTCAACATCATTTTTTACCACCTTACCATTTTCAGCCTGTAAAAATCCTATAGCATCATTGCCTTTTTTTTACAGGTCTTTCTCCCCAAGTTATCCAAAATTCTATGATAGCATGAACGCTGCCACCTAGTGTTCCATCCACGCTTACCTCCTCAACCATTTACTCCCTGTTTATAAGGATTAGATCCAAGGTAGCAGAACCCTTTGCTTTCTCCTCTACCTTTTGGAAGATAAATGTTTTCAGCAAGAGAGGATAAGAATTTGATGGACCTGTTAAGCCCCCATCACACTAAACAAGATCGCTGATGAGTCACAAATTCTGTGTCACAACAGCGACCTCAACAGCGATCTCCCTTTGTGTGACACTTAGCAGCAATCACGCCCCTGCTGTGAAATCGCTCATCGTTACAAACCGTTGTGGACCATTTTTTGGTCGTCGGGATCCGCTGGGCAGCATGCATCACTGTGTTTGACAGGGACAACGACCAACGATCTCAATACTACACGTCTGAGAAACAGGGTCCTAACGACTAACGACCTCATATCATTCCGGATCGTTGCTGCATCGCTGGTGAGATCTGACTGTTTGACATCTCACCAGCGATCCCGACAGCGACGCACCAGCGATTCCAGGCAGGTCGGATCGCTGTCTGGATCGCTGGTGCGTCGCCAAGTGTGACGGTACCCTTAGTTTTGCCTGAGGGAGATTTCCAACAAATGACTGGATAATTGAAATCTCCCACGACCTCTAAGTCATATTTTTGGAATATTTAGCCATCTGATGCATAAACAGTTCATTAATAGATTCAGCTTGCCCAAGTGACCTGTAATAAATGCCTACAATGGTAGCATTCTTTCCATTATTCTCTCCTTGTATTCTAACTCAAACATTTTCTACAGAGCTCCCACTCTTAGTTTCTGTAAAGATATATGTTTTCTAGCATACAATGCGACACCTTCTACCCGTTAATTACCGTATTTTTCGGATTATAAGACGCACTTTTGTTCCCCCAAATTTTGGGGGAAAGTGGGGGGTGCGTCTTGTCTTATAATCCGAATATGGGGAGGCAGGGGAGGCTGGGGCAGCTCTGGAGCGTGTCCGGGGCTGGCTGCGGGGCTGCAGAGAGAGCGGGGAGATCTCCTGCTCCCGCTCATTTAATATGCACTGCCGCTGTCCACTTCTCAGTGCTGAAGTTGCACTGAGAGATGGACGGCCAGGAGCAGTGCATATTAAATGAGCCTGCACTCTCCAAACCCCCGCTCTCTCTGCAGCCCCATGTCCTGCATACGGCCCCCCCACATAATACACCCACCCCCTCAATATGCTGCCCCCCCTCCATTAGAAAGATGGTCCCGCGCCCTGCACTCCCCCCCTCCATTAGAAAGATGGTCCCTCGCCCTGCACTCCCCCCCCCTCCATTAGAAAGATGGTCCCTTGCCCTGCACTACTCCCCCCATCATTAATATGACCCCCACGCTGGCCAGCCGCAGATAGAATGAAAAAAGCGCCTCCTTCCTCACCCTCCGGC
The DNA here is from genome assembly GCA_033576535.1 of Allobates femoralis. NCBI lineage: Eukaryota > Metazoa > Chordata > Amphibia > Anura > Aromobatidae > Allobates > Allobates femoralis. The sequence goes on along the minus strand of JARQOC010000002.1, from coordinate 333,120,404 downwards.
GCTAAGCGATAACCTCACAGCGTCACCGCCGGCTCCCGGTCTCCATGGTGCTCGGCTTCTTCCGCCCATGTGATCGGGCGATGATGTCACCGCTGTATGCCCGATCACATGGGCGGAAGAAGCCGAGCACCATGGAGACCGGGAGCCGGCGGTGACGCTGTGAAGTTATCGCTTAGCGCCGGAGGGTGAGGAAGGAGGCGCTTTTTTCATTCTATCTGCGGCCGGCCAGCGTGGGGGTCATATTAATGATGGGGGGAGTAGTGCAGGGCGAGGGACCATCTTTCTAATGGAGGGGGGGGGAGTGCAGGGCGAGGGACCATCTTTCTAATGGAGGGGGGGGGGAGTGCAGGGCGCGGGACCATCTTTCTAATGGAGGGAGGGGGGGGAGTGCAGGGCGAGGGACCATCTTTCTAATGGGGGGGGGAGGGGAGGGGGGTGCAGGGCAAGGGACCATCTTTCTAATGGAGGGGGGCAGCATATTACGTGGGGGCAGCATATGGAGGGGTTGGGTGTATTAAGTGCGGGGGCCATCAATAGGGGACGTGTGCCGGCACAAGGGGGACGTGTGCCGGCACAAGGGGGACGTGTGCAAGCACAAGGGGGCTATATCCAATATAAGGGTGCCATATCCAGATTAAGGGGGCTAATTCTGGGATGAGGGACCATGTACCGGATGAGGGGGCTATGTGGGACATATACGCTATATGATTTGTTAGACGGACACTGGCATTATAAGACGGACCCCATTTGACATTAAAAATAATTTATTTCTCTTTTTTCTTCACCAAAATTGGGGGTGCGTCTTATAATCAGGTGCGTCTTATAAAGCGAAAAATACAGGTAAGTCTTTTTCTTGCAAATAAGTTGTATCCCTCTAGCCTTGATTTCCAATCATACAGATCCAAAGGACAACACATTAAAACGATCCACGCTGCTGCATGAATGGAGATGGCCCAGAATCTTTCAGGTAGCAGTGTTTATTTCAACACTTTTCAAGGCTGCCCAAGCCTCTTCATTAGGAGTACAACAAAAATAATGACCAGCAAGATACAAAAACACAACTATATAAGCAAGAACAACCAATGATAATTTGCCACATGATCATGAAGTGTCAAGGGAGGGCATTATGACATCACGATGTAAAATGGTCACCTATATATTTTACATTACCAATGTGCACAGATGGTCAACCTGATATCCCAAATAACAACCGCATCACTTTAAAACATTTATAAAATTTTATACAAAAACACTATAAATGCAATGAATATATATATATTTTTTATTTATTTATTTTTAATGTATACATATAGTCGAACACTGTATGATCAATCCTGAAATGGAATACCGTAACTCTCCATGCACTCCTATTTGTCTGGTCATGACCATTAGGCCAATCTCAGTCAGCTATATTTATGATGATGATGATTATATCAAATAGCCTTCACACAGAAGGGTAATTATCCATTTAGTAACCTGATTAAAAATGCATATTTTTTATATTTATTTTTTTAATAAAACCAATTAAATATCATTTGAAAAAGGACTTTTTGTTATCTCCACTATAAAAGCTATAATCACATGGAACAAAAGCCAGAGAGGACTACAAAAATTGTGTAAATATAAATAGCAAAACTGTATGTTTCATTCACATTTTTGGCTGCCTTCACACTTGCGGACCCCTCCGCAGCGTCCTGCGGAGGTGATCCGCAAGCTGACCGCAGCCACCGCCAGCCCCTATCTTTATAATGGGAATGCACGGTCATGCGCAGGTCTGCGCATGACCGTGCGCTCCCATTCACTGCAATATGTGATTTGTACACAGGCGGATGCCCGCGCACAAATCACACACTCTCGTCCGCACCAGAAACGCGACATGGTCGCATTCCTGGTGCGGACGAGTATGTGATTGTGTGTGATTTGTGCGCGAGCATCCGCCTGCGTACAAATCACATATTGCAGTGAATGAGAGCGCACGGTCGTGAGCAGACATGCGCAGCACCGTGCGTTCTCATTATAAACATAGGGGCTGCGTTCAGCGTGCGAATCTCCTCCGCAGGACGCTGCGGAGGGGTCCGCAAGTGTGAAGCCAGCCTTACATGTTGAGAATATCTGCCAAAACGGGTTTAGGCTGGGTTTAGGAAAAAATCATTGGAGAAATCAGTGAAGCTAGTGATAATAAAAAACAATATGTATAATATCCAGGCTTATTGTAAAGACTGAATGTCCCTGGATATTATACATATTGTTTTCTATTATCACTACTTTCACTGACTTCTCCAATGTTTTTTTCTAAACCCAGCCTAAGCCAACATTGGCAGATATTCTCAACATGTAAAATATGAATGATACATACAGTTTTCCTATATATGAATGATGCATAGTTTTCCTATTTACCGTATATTTTCACAATTTTTGTAGTCCAATCTGCAATTGTTCCACATCATTATAGCTTTTATAGTGGAGATAACAAAAAGTCCTTTTTCAAATGATATTTAATGGTTTTTATTAAAAAAAAATATATAAATATACCGTACATTTTTAATCAGGTTACTAAATGGATAATTACCCTTCTGTGTGAAGGCTGCTATTTGATATAATCATCATCGTAAATATAGCTGACTGAGATTGGCCTAATGGTCAAGACTAGACAAATAGGTGCGAGATACCATCTAGAGAGAATTTAGAAATAGGATTTGTGGAGTGTTAGGCATATGCTGGAGGAGTAGGACATTTTCAGGCCACATTCCCATTGGTCAAGAGAAAAATTTAGTTTAAGGTCCCTTTCCTATTTAATCATGAATGGTCTTTTATCAAATAAGAAATCTTTGTTAAGGTAATCATAGATGTATTTAGATTTCCAGATGACATTGTTATTGATGTTGTAGAGCAGAACGCCCATTGCTTCACATAGTGGGTGTTTGTTTGATAGCGTAGCCAAAATTTATTTTTTCAAAATTAGGTAGTGATAAAAATCAGAGTCTGGTAAGTTGTGGGTGGATTTGAGTGAAGGAGAGGAATTCTTTACCGTTGTGGAAGTCGGCAATTTTTTAAAAACTTTTGGATTTCCATGAAAGGGGGATTTTATCCAGGGAAATTAGGTCAAAAAAGGATATTTGGAGGTTTTTTATTTGATCGTATTTTGAAATCCTCTTGTGCAAGGAGGCTAGTTTTCTCCAAACTTGGATTGTGGCCGAGATCGATGGGGGTGCCGGAAGGGGTATGTAGGGTTTTGTGATGTGTTCTAATAGTAATGAGCTTAAGGGTTTATTGTTGTTCAGTGAGAACTCTAGCTCCACCCACGCGGGAATAGGGTCTTTTTTTAGCCAGCCTCGGCTGTGTTTAATAATGTAAGTGAAAAGGTAACTGGGTATATTAGAAAGCTTTAAACCACCACTCGATTTGCTTTTCATTAAATGCAGTTGGAGATTCTAAATTTTTTCTTGTTAGAGACAAAATTGTTTAAAAGAGATTGAATCTTATTCAGAAATTTTGAGGGAATGATGAATGGGATCGCTCTAAACATGTATTATGAAGTGTGACCATCTTAAAAGCAGAGATCCTGCCAAGCCAGGAAAGTTCTTTTTTAGAGAAACTATTATCATTTTAATGATGCTATCCATGTTTATTTTGATAGATAATCTACTGTTCCTAGCTAATTGGATGCCCAAATATGGAATGGCATCTGGCTCCCACTCGAATGTTGAGAACTCCTTGATGGCCATTTTTAATTCCTTGTTGAAATTAAAGTCTAGTATTTTCGATTTGGACACGTTGACCTTGTAGTATGAGATTTCTGCAAATCTATTTAGCAGTTTGATGGATTCTTTAATTGAAATAAGCTGGTCAGATAGGGATATTACATCGTCAGCAAAGTGGCCAATTTTAAAGTGACAGTTTTTAGTAGTAATTCCCTTGATTTTGTGGCATGACCTAAAGGGTTGGGCAAGTGGTTCCAAGAAGATGGGGAATAGGAGAGGTGAGAGGGGGCAACCTTGCCGGGTGCCATTAGAAATTTCAAAGGGTTTGGAGAGATGATTGTTAGCATAAATTTTTGCTAATGGGAACGAGTATAAAGCCATAAAAGAATTTATAAGCTGGTCATCGAAGTCGAATTTGTATAGAGTGGAGGGGAGATAGTCACAGTTAACTCTATCGAAAGCTTTCCCAGCATCTAAAGCAAGAAGCAGTAAGGCTCTGATTTCATTTTCCATTATGTAAGATAGATTAAGGGCTCTGCGTGTGCCGTCTGAGGTCTGGCGGCCTAGGATGAATCCTAATTGATCATCTGAGATGATTCTTGGGAGAATTTTATTTAATCCATTTGCTAATATTTGTGAGTATATTTTGATGTCAGAATTGATAAGGATATGGGCCTATAGTTCTTGACTAAGTTTGGATCTCCTTTGGATTTGGGAATAAGGATTATAGTGGCTTGTAACATTTCTAGGGGGATGGTATCTCACACCTATGAGGCTCTCTAGATTTTCTCCCAATCTTTTCCCCCTTGTGTTAAGAGAGGCTGTGGCCAAATGGGTGATCTCCTTCACGTTTTCTAGAACTGTCCAAAACTCACTAATTTATGGAAATATATAAGTTCTTTAATTAGTCGGATCCATCAAAATCATGTAGTTTTATCTCCTCAATTGGCGCTACTCTCATTAGAGTTGGACAATATTGATCCCAGTTTCAGACAAATATCAGTACACATATTCTTAGCGGTCAAGAACCTTATTGCGGCTAAATAATAATAATAAATCTTTATTTATATAGCACCAACATATTCCGCAGCTTAGTAGTTAGAGTACAGAAAATATAATACAGTAAGTAATTACAGTAGAGAACGAATACAGTACAATAATTAGATAAATGGAAAAGTACATCTATCCCTACAGTTTTGGAGGTAGTGGAGAAGGTTTCCCTACATAATTCATATGAGAAGTGCCATGCCATCTCTTATAACTACTTTCCATCTTATTATAAAAAATGGGAACCTTGGAACAACTATCTCCTGAAACACCCCTTAAACCTTGTAATCCTGCCATCCTAAAATGGCCCTACACCTCTTTCTGCTGCTTCTCTTCAGATTAATTCTCATGTTGTACAACCCTGTAGCAAAGCATACGATGTATTAATTAGTTGTAAGATGAATTTTTCTGTTAAATATTCCCCTGTACACCTTAATATTGCTCTTACTCAAGTTTTTTGTTCAGTCATCACTTCCTCTTGCTCCCACCCCTCCCCCCATTAATACTTCCTCCTCTCTTACCTCCCCAGTTCAACATAGGGAACTAAACATTTGTAATGTGGATATTATAGTTAACCTTGGATGCAATTATTCAGCTGCATATTCCTCTGTAACTACAATTTTTCCCTATGTACTGCTTAATCTTTAATAAAATGATTTAAACACACACACAAAAAAAGACTAGGCAAATAGGAGTACATGAAGAGTTATATGTACCCTACCGTTCAAATGTTTGGGGTCATTAAAAATGTCCTTATTTTTGAAAGAAAAACACATTTTTTTTCATTGAAGCTAACATTAAATGTATCAGAAATACACTCTATACATTGTTAATGTGGTAAATGACTATTCTAGCTGCAAATATCTGGTTTTTAATGCACTATCTACAGTACATAGGTGTATAGAGACCCATTTCCAACAACCACCACTCCATTGTTTTAATGGTACATTGTGCTTGCTAACTGTGTAAGAAAACCCTAGCACAAGTATGTTAGCACAATTGAAAATGGTTTGGCTGATTAGAAAAGCTATAAAATTGACCTTTGCGAAGGAGGTTGAGAATTTGCAGTATTACATTTATTTGTTCTATGAAACTCTCAAAATGGCCAGAAAAAGAGAACTTTCATGTGAAACTCGACAGTCTATTCTTGTTCTTGGAAATTAAGGCTATTTCATGAGAGAAATTGCCAAGAAACTGAAGATTTCCTGCAACCATGTGTATTACTCCCTTCAGAGGAGAGCACAAACAGCCTCTAACCAGAGTAGAAAGAGAAGTGAGAGGCCCTGCTGCACAACTGAGCAACAAGACAAGTACATTAGAGTCTCTAGTTTGAGAAATCGATGCCTCACAGCTCCTCATATGGCAGCTTCATTAAATAGTACCCACCAATGGTCTGCAGTGCTGTAATTTCTGCAAAGGGAGCATTCTTTGACGAAAGCAAAGTTTTAGGGAGAAAAGTTTTATTTCAAATAAACATCATTATTTCTAACCTTGTCAATGTCTAGACTATATTTTCTACTCATTGTGCAACTAATTTGATAAATAAAAGTATGAGTTTTCATGGAAAAACAAAATTGTCTGGGTGACCCCAAAAATTTGAGCGGTTGTGTATATATTAAAAAATATATATATTTTCATTGTATTTATCTATAGTGTTTTCGTATGAAATTTTATAAATGTTTTAAAGTGATGCGGTTGTTATTTCAGATATCAGGTTGACCATCTGTGCACATTATTAATATAAAATATCTAGGTGACCATTTTACATTGTGATGTCGTATTGCCCTCCCTTGACACGTCATGATCATGTGGCAAATTGTTATTGGTTGTTCCTGTTTATATTTTTGTATCTTGCTGGTCATTATTTTTGGTGTATTCCTGATGAAGAGGCTGAGACACCCTTGAAACACATTGAAATAAACAGTTTCCTGAAAGATTCTGGGCCATCTCCTTTGTCCTTTGGATCTGTAGTCTGCACGGACATCCACGTGGAACAGCTGTATAAGGCATATACACCAGTTGTGGGTCACACAACTGAGCAAGGTGAGCAGTATATCGCAAGATAAGTAACTTTTAATAAAGAGATAAGACCCTATTGCACCCTTGTGTTTCGTCCCATCAAGTTTCAGTAATTTCAATTACATCATATTTATTGTTCTGCATTAGTAGCTTCAATTTTCCTTGTTTGTTGCCAATGCTTTGAGCATTTGTACAGAAACATTTTACTTTGCTATTGGTTTTTCTTTCTCCAATATTTATATTATTATTTTGTTTGTCTTTCCTCTTCCTTTCCACTTCTAATAGCAGAGTTCTCATTAGTATATGTCAGTAGTGATGGCCGAACCCGAACTGTTAAGTTCAGGGTCCATACCGAACACCTAGTATTCGGGCACAGATCCTGAACATGGACTTCCCTGGGAAGTCCGTGTCACAGTTTGGCTTTGGGGCTAGGGGGCTGTAAAAATAAAGCATATAGTTATTAGAAAGCATATAAAGCATTATACTTACCGCATCCTGCCGCATCTACATTAATTTCCTGGATATTCACTGCAGAAGGACCCAACAGTCAATCACAGATGCTGTTACCGAGAATGAGCATCTGTGATTGGCTGTTGGAGTAATTTAGAAACTGCCCATATGTTCTAGATGCTAGAATGTATAGGATAGTTTCAGGGTACGTCAGCAGCCAATCACTGACACCAATTCTCTGTGACACTATCTGTGATTGGCTGTTGGGCCCCTCACCCACTGACTGACAAACTATTGTAAAAATTAATAAATAATTTTAAAAAATTCTACGTAGCGCTATTTTTGATTCTCAGTGCAGATAAAGCGGACAGCTACAGGCTGCTACCCGCAGCTTACTGGCTTTACCTTGGATGACAAGCACAAGGGAAGTCCATAATTTTTATTTATTTAAATAAATAATTTTAAGAAAATGTGTATGCTTCTCCCTATTTTTGGTTACCAGCTAAGGTAAAATCCAGGCAGCTGGGGCCTGGGATTCTCAGCGTGGTAAGGCATAAGCATTCTGGATACCCCCCATGCTAAAAATCGCAGCCCACAGAAGCTTTGCATTGGCAGCTGGCTGTAAGTCCGAAAATTCATGGTGTTAGGCCGATATTAGACGCAGCAACCATGAATTTCTAGTAAATAGCATAAAAAAACAACGCAGAGAAAAAAACATTTTAATAAAAATAAAACACAAGACAACCTGAGGATGTCCATTCAGTTGTTTAATTTTGTAGAAAAAAAGTAGATCACAGACATCGCACAAAGCTAGAGTAATTTAAAATGGCAACTCTCTGCCTTGAAGAAGCACTAAAGGAAATCTTGACAAAAAAATGTGCTAGCTGGTAACGGTTATTTTTGTAGACCAAGCAGGGGGAAAAATTTTGGAATCACTCAATTCTGAGGAAAAAATTATGGAATCATGAAAAACAAACAAACAAAACAACACTGAATACATTACTAGTATTTTGTTGCACCACCTCTGGCTTTTATAACAGCTTGCAGTCTCTGAGGCATAGACTTAATGAGTGACATGGACTTAATGAGTGACATACAGTACTCATCATCATTCTGGCTCCAACTTTCTCTGATTGCTGTTGCCAGATTAGCTTTGCAGGTTGGAGCCTTGTCATGGACCATTTTCTTCAACGTCCACCAAAGATTTTCAATTGAATTGAGATTCGAACTATTTGCAGGCCATGACATTGACCTTATATGTCTTCTTTCAAGGAATGTTTTCACAGTTTTTGCTCTATGGTAGGATGCATTATCATCTTGATAAATGATTTCATCATCCCCAAACATCCTTTCACTTGATGGGATAAGTAAAGTGTCCAAAATATCAATGTAAATTTGGGCATTTATTGAAGATGTAATGACAGCCATCTCCCCAGTGCCTTTACCTGATATGCAGCCCCATATCATCAATGACTGTGGAAATTTGCATGCTCTCTTCAGGCAGTCATCTTTATAAATCTCATTGGAACGACACCAAACAAAAGTTCCAGCATCATCACCTTGTCCAATGCATCACTGAATATGACTTTCATCCAGTCATCCACAGTCCCTGATTGCTTTTCCTTAGCCCATGGCAACCTTGTTTTTTTCTGTTTAGGTGTTCATGATGGCTTTCGTTTAGCTTTTCTGTATGTAAATCCCATTTCCTTTAGGCGGTTTCTTACAGTTCGGTCACAGACATTGACTCCAGTTTCCTCCCATTCGTTCCTCATTTGTTTTGTTGTGCATTTCCTGTTTTGGAGACATATTGTTTAATTTACAGGTCTTGACGCTTTGATGTCTTCCTTGGTCTACCAGTATGTTTCCCTTTAACAACCTTCCCATGTTGTTTATATTTGTTCTAGATTTTAGACACAGCTGACTGTGAACAACCAACATCTTTTGCAACATTGCGTGTTGATTTACCCTCTTTTAAGAGTTTGATAATCCTCTCCTTTGTTTCAATTGACATCTCTCATGTTGCAGCCATGATTCATGTCAGTCCACAGCTATCCAAGGTGTGACCACTCTTTTTTAAGGCCACATCACACGTAACGATATCGTTGCCGATATCGTTCAAAAGTCACGTGTTCTGTGATGTTTGAACAATGTCGAAACGACATTGTTGCGTATGACACCACAAACGATGAACGATCAGTCGGCTGATCGTTCGATTTGAGGACAGGACCTCAAATCAATCGTTGATCGCCCGGTGGACACGCAGCATCGCTGCGTGTGACACCGGGAGACGACCGATCAGCCAGCTCCCAGTGCCTCTCTGCAAGCGCTGGGAGCTGATATCCAAGGTACGCTGCCTAGATACCCGATGTATACCTTGGTTACCAGCCTTCTACGCTCACCAGCTTATATCCAAGGTACACAGTGGGTAACTAGGGTCCCTAGTTACCCGCTGTGTACCTTGGATACCAGCCGGTGACCGGAGAAGGCTGGTAACCAAGGTATACATCGGCTATCTAGGAAGCGTGCGCTGCCTAGTTACCCGCAGTTTACCTTGGAGACCAGCCTGCTCCCGCTTACGGCAGCCTGGCAGCGGGAGCAAGACATCGTGGAAACAATATTTAAATCGTTTCCACGATGTCTCTGGTCCATTGACCGCTGGTGAGCTGTCACACATGCAGTCTGAACGATATTGTTAGTGATCGCGCGTGCATGTGATCGCTAACAATATCGTTCTTGAAATTGATGCGTGTGACGGCACCATTAGATGCAGATTAACGAGCAGATCTTATTTGATGCAGGTGTTAGTTTTGGGAATGAAAATTTACAGGGTGATTCCATAATTTTTTCCTCAGCTTGGTCTACAAAAGTAACCGTTACTGGCTAGCACATTTTTTTTCAAGATTTCTTTTAGTGTTGCTTTAAGGCAGAGTTGTCATTTGAAATAACTTTAGTTTTGTGCCATATCTGTGATCTGCTTTTTTTCTACAAAAGTAAACAACTGAATGGACATCCTCCGAGCTAGGTGATTCTATAATTTTTGCCAGGGGTTGTATATATATCACCAATTCCAGAACATGGAATATATATACACATCAGTACCATCAATGCCAAGTTTCACAATAATCCAAGAAAAATCACTTTTTAAATATTAGCAGTTATTTATACAGATAGATTGGACACCCATTACAGGTAACATAATGCTTATTTAGGGTAATGGTTTAAAAGCAAGAGGAACAAAGCTATTACCGTATATACTCGTGTATAAGCCGAGTTTTTCAGCCCAAAAATTGGGCTGAAAAGTCCCCCCCTCGGCTTATACACGGGTCATACGGTATGCTGTGGGGGGGGGGGCTGTGACCGGTGGCTGGAGGAGGCAGGAGGGGGCCGCAGTGACCGCAGGCGGTCACGTGGGGCCGCCTCATTAGTGCAATGAATATGCACGGCATCCCCCCGCCCATCAGCGGCGGGGGGATGCCGTGCATATTGCAATACACAGCCCCCCTCCTTATTATGGGTCCCCCAGCAGAAATAAACAGCCCCCCCCCTCCTTATCACGTCCCCCCCAGGCTGCGGCAGCTGTGAAAATAACAAACACTTTATACATCACCTTCCGACGCAGCTCCTCCGGTCCCGGCTCCTCCGCTCGCCGGCGTCTTCTTCCTTCTGGTGCCGGTGTCATGTGACCGGGCGCAGGAGATGACGTCATTTCCTGCGCGCGGTCACAGAAGCCGACACAAGAAGAAGAAGACGCCGGCGAGCGGAGGAGCCGGGACCGGAGGAGCTGCGTCGGAAGGTGATGTATAAAGTGTTTGTTATTTTCACAGCTGCCGCAGCCTGGGGGGGACGTGATAAGGAGGGGGGGCTGTTTATTTCTGCTGGGGGACCCATAATAAGGAGGGGGGCTGTTTACTACCACTGGGGCTGTTTACTACCACTGGGGCTGCATATACTACCACTGGGGCTGTTTACTACCACTGGGGCTGCATATACTACCACTGGGGCTGTTTACTACCACTGGGGCTGCATATACTACCACTGGGGCTGCATATACTACCACTGGGGCTGTTTACTACCACTGGGGCTGTATATACTACCACTGGGGCTGCATATACTACCACTGGGGCTGCATATACTACCACTGGGGCTGTTTACTACCACTGGGGCTGCATATACTACCACTGGGGCTGTTTACTACCACTGGGGCTGCATATACTACCACTGGGGCTGTTTACTACCACTGGGGCTGCATATACTACCACTGGGGCTGTTTACTACCACTGGGGCTGTTTACTACCACTGGGGCTGCATATACTACCACTGGGGCTGTATATACTACCACTGGGGCTGCATATACTACCACTGGGGCTGTATATACTACTGGGGCTGCATGTATACTACCACTGGGGCTGCATATACTACCACTGGGGCTGTATATACTACCACTGGGGCTGCATATACTACCACTGGGGCTGTATATACTACTGGGGCTGCATGTATACTACCACTGGGGCTGCTGCTGTATACTACCACTGGGGCTGCTGTATATACCTCTGGGGCTGCTATATACCACACTGCTGGGGGCTGTATACCTGTGCTGGGGTCCACCCTCGGCTTATACACGAGTCAATAGATTTTCCCAGGTTTTGGGGGCAAAAGTAGGGGGGTCGGCTTATACACGGGTCGGCTTATACACGAGTATATACGGTACATTTTATACATTTACGGTAATCCAAAACAGTAGGCAGTGTTTATAAAAATATCCAAGGTTTTACAAAAGGGAAGAATGCTCTACAATAATGACAATTACATAAAAATATAATAATAATTTTTAATAATAAAAATAATAATATATGATAAAAATAAAAAGGATAAGCAAAGAAACTTACTAAACTCTTGCCACCACAGTGATGGCTTTCAAGCTTAGGGAAGGTCTCCTTAGAAGACAAACAGACAGTGTCATAGATATCAATCCCTCCTAAAAATGACCACCCAAAAATGTGGTAGCTATCTTTTATTAACTCAGGTCACCAACCCCTTGATGGCCTCATGTGAGAAATGTCTGTAGGATGTGCTCAGACCTTTAGAAAATTATGAACTTCCAATTTTCAGCATATCTTCACCCACAGGGGTCACAGGTGAGGGATACTGTCATCTCTCCTATCATGAATTTACCTGTTCTTAGGGCCACTTTACACACACCAACTTATCTGTCCAACTTCTGACCAACTTGCTGGTTGCAGTGAAATCATGGACACATTGTTCCATTTGTACACAGCCACAAAATGGAGCAATGTGTCCATGATTTCACTGCAACCAGTAAGTTGTTCAGAAGTTGGACAGATAAGTTGGTGTGTGTAAAGAGGCCCTTAAATAATCAACATGACATATCTAGTATCATCTAACTGGCTGATATCCATTTGGTAGGATTCCAGCCATCTCCCAGCAAAGCAAAACTAAGTTTTGCTTTCAGTATTTCGTTAGGACTTTAAAAATATACTTTTCATATATTTTATAATCGACACCATAAATAAAATGTCAGTTCATAGTTTCCACATTCGAGTACAAAGGGATCACTTTCCAGTTCTTTCCATGTACTTGTCTCTTTCTGGTGGTAAATGTCCCTTCTCCTACATTCCTATGCCTCACAGATGTTGACCATAGACATTCTTGGAGATTACCTTCCTTAAGGATGGTGAGGAGGGGCAGCTGCGTGATGAGGCAGCTCTGGTTAAATTAAGGTGAGAAATTTAAATTCATAAGATGTCTCATGACACAAGAGGACTGAAATGATCTCAGTATTCGTACAATCACTGAGGGTAAAACAAAAGAGATATATAGAGCCAGGTTGTAATCCTCCACACAACCTGGGGTTAGATGTTTTTCAAAGTTTTTTTCTGTTTAGGTACAGAAGTATAGGCCCCAAAAAAATGATTCATTCAGCTGCAAAAGAAACAAACCCGTCCTACAGCGAACCACGGGAGGCTCAGACTCCGGAAGGGCCCCCCTAACTGCATGGGTTCATCAGAGCATATCTGAGAGATTTCACCCCTAGTGAGTAGAACTGGAGGAAGGGTAACAGTTCTATCTCTGAGGCGTCTATCAATCCAAATGGCTTAGGAAATAGCAGCCTCCAAGGACTTAGGTTCGTCATACAACACCAGAGCGTCCTTTAACCTTTATGACAGACTCTGACAAAATTGGCTTATAAGGGCAAGGTCATTCCACCTAGTGTTAATGGCCCATCTGCTGAAAAACTTCACCACAATCACCAGCAGCGAAGAGAGCTAGGAGTGTGTTTAAATAAGAGGAACGTTGGAGCTGGATACAAAGAGTTGAAAGTATCTGCGCTGTTGTGGGACAGATAAAAGACTCGAAGAAAGTAACTTTCAATGCAGGTGATTTTATTCTACACGTTACTCATGGTACCTTTACACGCCGCTACTGTCCCTACAACCGGCTACTTCACGTGCACGAGCACGCACAAACGGTTGCAAACGGTACCCGCACCACCTTTACACGCCGCAACAAGGTGCGCTACAGTAGGTTACATCTATCTCTAGATACACCGCCGAGTGTCTCAAGTTACCTTCTGCCGAGCACCTTACCTCATTTACACACCGCTACAACAAGCTAATATGGGCGGACCTGGTGCATCAAGGACAACACATAGGCGTGCCACAATTGTGGATTACGAGACGTCCGTACGCTGATAGGACAAAGCAAGAACATCATGATTGGGCAGGCATCGCAGGAGGCTGTTTAATACATGACGCTCGAGCATTGTGTAGTGTGACTGGTCAGCTCCTTAAATATGCCTCCCTATGCAGCAACTACCAATTGTAATGCAGGAGCTTCCTCCAATGATCGCTGATGGGGCGCAGTAACCCGGAGCCTGTGTCACGCCCCAGCTACATACCAGGTACATAGGCTGGTGTCCAGACATCCCTTCTGTTGCTTCTTTACACGCCGATACAGGTCGCTACAATCGCCTGGTAGCCACCTGTTTCAGGGCAGTGCTCTGAAACAGGTGCCGCTACTGCTGGGTGGCTACAACCGTCTTCACACGCCGCTACCACGGGGTGAATTGCCGGTGCAAGATACATTTCTCGCATGTATCCGGTTGTAGCCACCCGCCAGTAGCGGCGTGAAAAGGTACCCTCATGGTACCTTTACACGCCGCTACCAAAAGTTAGAAACCACCGGGTGTCGCACATGCACGCGCGCGTTTCAATGGTTCCTAACGGTACCTGATACCGCAATTACACGCCGCCACAAGGTGCTCCACAGTAGGTATTTTCGATCCCTGGAACTACCGACGGGTGCCGCAGGTTACCTCTGTGGAGCACCTTACCCGATTTACACACCGCTACCACAAGGGAATATGGGCGGACCTGGGTCAGCAAGGACAACACATAGGCGTGCCACAGTCCGTCACGCCGCACCCAAACGACAACCATTGGCCAACACAATAGTGTTCTGATTGGGCACGGCGCGAAGGGTGGATGGCGGAGACGTGACGTAGTAGTGTTTGGATTGTCACACGGAATAAGCGCTTGTGACATGGCGAAGTGTGGCGATATTCAGCTAGGGGATGCTTATGCGTCACACAGGAGCGGTTTACAGTCACACACTCCGTGCATATTAAAAACTAAGTGTTGGGCTATGTGTGCGTAGTAGTAGTGTTTGGATTGTCACACGGAATAAGCGCTTGTGACATAGCAGACACACTTCGGCGGCACCTACAGAACAATAACCCATGGCGTTGCGTATCGCAACCTTATGCGCTGTGTACAGCAATATTCCTTTGTATGTGGTGTGAGAATGTGCACACTATATAGTGTGTGCAGTGCGACACGGCAAAAACACTTCTGTGTTACCTAATAAAAAGACCCAGGCCGCTACGTACGGCATGCATGTGCACTGTGTACAGCACTTCCTTTGTATGTGGTATGTGAATGTACACACATAGGACCATAACGCACTATAATTCAGCCTTCCGCAATTGTGTGGTGGCATAATTGTACTAATGTATCTGATGGTGCATACGGCGCGTATCTCTAGTGCTGAAGTGACAGCTCATCCAAGATGGCGCCCTGTGAAGGGAGAGCCAATCGTAACGCAGCATCCTCCACCAATGATCGCTGATGGGGCACGGTATCCCGGAGGCTGTGTCACGCCCCAGGGAATTCACTAGTTGTCGAAAATACCTTCCTGTGCCCCGATTACACGCCGCTGCCATAGGGTTTATACCTGCTTGTTTTTGAGCACGGCTGAAAGACAGGTATCCAAAGAGACAGGACAGTGCTACCTGAATTACACACCGCAACCTTGCGGTGTTTTGAAGGTAAAAGGTACAATTGTCTCCGACACCCAGTGGTTTCTAACTTTCGGTAGCAGCGTGTAAAGGTACCATAAGGGTACCTTTACACGTGGCAACTTTTCTACGAATTTCAACTTACTGGTTGCAGTGAAATCATGGACATATTGTTCTATCTTGTTGCTGTGTACAAATGGAACAATGTCTCCATGATTTCACTGCAACCAGTAAGTTGCCAGTGAAATTCCTAGAAAAGTTGCCGCGTGTAAAGGTACCTTAATAGATTTTCCAAGCTGCTCTGCTTTGACAAACATTCTATTTTCTTAAATTGTCCCTTATGAGGCCTGAAATGATTATGTATATATATATATATAAATATATATATATATATATATATATATATATAGGAGAGGAAAAAAAAACTGCACAGCACTCACAGACAATGTGAACTGGTGACAGCAGGGATGCTGGGTCAATATACTAGAAAAAACCTTGCAGCACTCAGCTACTACCAATGATGTACATATGCTGACAAGCTATATATATGAGAAAAAATTTTTTTTTAAAAACTTACGTTTTTTTAAAAAAACTCAAAATTCTTATTATTTTTTTTTTAAATCTGAAGTTCTTAGTACACACATTGGCCAATGTCTGCTTGCTCGTCGACTGCGACAAAGTGACTTCAGGTCCGACGAGTCCTATCGCTGACACCCAAGTCCTCCTTGTCCACCCTACCCCACTACCAAGTGGGCGGACACCATCTAGACCCTAGATCACCTGTGTGCAACGAGGGTGCACATTGCAGTAATAGAGCCAGCCACTCCACACGATACAAAAGAGAAAAAAAACTGCACAGCACTCACAGACAATGTGAACTGGTGCCAGCAGGGATGCTGGGTCAATATACTAGAAAAAACCTTGCAGCACTCAGCTACTACCAATGATGTACATATGCTGACAAGCTATATATATGAGAATTTTTTTTTTTTTTTAAACTTACGTTTTTTTCAAAAAACTCAAAATTCTTCTTATTTTTTTTAAAATCTGAAGTTCTTAGTACACACATTGGCCAATGTCTGCTTGCTCGTCGACTGCGACAAAGTGACTTCAGGTCCAACGAGTCCTATCGCTGACACCCAAGTCCTCCTTGTCCACCCTACCCCACTACCAAGTGGGCGGACACCATCTAGACCCTAGATCACCTGTGTGCAACGAGGGTGCACATTGTAGTAATGGAGCCAGCCACTCCACACGATACAAAAGAGAAAAAAAACTGCACAGCACTCACAGACAATGTGAACTGGTGCCAGCAGGGATGCTGGGTCAATATACTAGAAAAAAACCTTGCAGCACTCAGCTACTACCAATGATGTACATATGCTGACAAGCTATATATATGAGAAAATTTTTTTTTTTAAAAACTTACGTTTTTTTCAAAAAACTAAAATTTCTTATAGTGGTAGTGGGGTAGGGTGGACAAGGAGGACTTGGGTGTCAGCGATAGGACTCGTCGGACCTGAAGTCACTTTGTCGCAGTCGACGAGCAAGCAGACATTGGCCAATGTGTGTACTAAGAACTTCAGATTTAAAAAAAAATAATAAGAATTTTGAGTTTTTTGAAAAAATGATGACGCTTCAAGAGGTAGTCACCGGAAATGGTCTTCAGTCTTGAAGAAGTTCCCAGAGATGCTTAGCACTTGTTGGCCCTTTTGCATTCACTCTGCGGTCTAGTTCACTCCAAACCATCGTAGCACCCCATCATTCTCCTTCTTGGTCAAATAGCCCTTACACAGCCTGGAGGTGTGTTTGGGGTCATTGTCCTGTTGAAAAATAAATGATGGTCCAACTAAACGCAAACCAGATGGAATAGCATGCCGCTGCAAGATGCTGTGGTAGCCATACTGGTTCAGTATGCCTTCAATTTTGAATAAATCCCCAACAGTGTCACCAGCAAGCACCCCCACACCATCACATCTCCTCCTCCATGCTTCACGGTGGGAACCAGGCATGTACAGTCCATTCGTTCACCTTTTCTGCGTCCCACAAAGACACGGTGGTTGGAACCAAAGATCTCAAATTTGGACTCATCAGACCAAAGCACAGATTTCCACTGGTCTAATGTCCATTTCTTGTGTTCTTTAGTCCAAACAAGTCTCTTCTGCTTGTTGCCTGTCCTTATCAGTGGTTTCCTAGCAGCTATTTTACCATGAATGCCTGCTGCACAAAGTCTCCTCTGAACAGTTGTTGTAGAGATGTGTCTGCTACTAGAACTCTGTGTGGCATTGACCTGTATCTAATCTGCAGCAGAGGTGACTCTTGGTCTTCCTTTCCTGGGGCGGTCCTCAGGTGAGCCAGTTTCTTTGTAGCGCTTGATAGTTTTTGCAACTGAATTTGGGGACACTTTCAAAGTCTTCCCAATTTTTCGGACTGACTGACCTTCATTTCTTAAAGTAATGATGGCCACTCGTTTTTCTTTACTCAGCTGCTTTTTTCTTGCCATACTACAAATTCTAAGGGCCGCTTTACACACACCAACTTCTGTGACCAACTTCTGAACAGATCTCTGGTTGCAGTGAAATCATGGACACATTGCTACATTTTGTGGCTGTGTACAAATAGAACAATGTGTCCATGATTTCACTGCAACCAGAGATCTGTTCAGAAGTTGGTCACAGAAGTTGGTGTGTGTAAAGAGGCCCTAACAGTCTATTCAGTAGGACTGCAAAGTATTCACTGATCTCAGGGAGACCAGTCCAAGAAAACACTGCGGGCAGCTGGCTAAAGCGCTCAAACACAGTGAATTCCTAGGCACATTGCCCCCTGGGAAATATGAATATGCAAATAAAGTCTGTGGAGCCTCGGTTAGGAGTCTCAAACACAGGACTAGCAATATATCCCTCCAGGGAAGGACCCAGCCAAGGGGTGGCTCCTTGCGGAGAACACCATAACCACCAAATGAAGTGGCCATTTAAGTCAATATCCAACTCTTTTACAAGTTTACAGATATGACAAGGGAATACCAAGGCCAGGTATCCATCCACATACAGCTGTTTCGGGGTGTTGCCCCTCATCAGTGTGGAGTAGGATTCTGGCTTCCCTGGAGGGATATACAGTGCCTACAAGTAGTATTCAACCCCCTGCAGATTTAGGTGGTTTGATAAGATGCAAATAAGTTAGAGCCTTCAAACTGCAAACGAGAGTAGGATTTATTAACAGAAGCATAAATCTTACAAACCAAAAAGTTATGTTGCTCAGTTGAATTTTAATACATTTTAAACATAAAAGTGTGGGTCAATTATTATTCAACCCCTCAAACCACCAGCATTCTGTTTGATCCCCCTAAAGTATTAAGAAGTAGTTCAGGCACAAAGAACAATGAGCTTCACATGTGTGGATTAATTATCTCTTTTGCCAGCCTTTTCTGACTATTTAAGACCCTCCCCAAACTTGTAAACAGCACTCATACATGGTCAACATGGGAAAGACAAAGGAGAATTCCAAGGCCATCAGAGACAAGATCGTGGAGGGTCATAAGGCTGGCAAGGGGTACAAAACCCTTTCCAAGGAGTTGGGCCTACCTGTCTCCACTGTTGGGAGCATCATCCGGAAGTGGAAGGCTTATGAAACTACTGTTAGCCTTCCACGGCCTGGACAGCCTTTGAAAGTTTCCTCCCGTGCCGAGGCCAGGCTTGTCAGAAGAGCCAAGGCTAACCCAAGGACAACAAGGAAGGAGCTCCGGGAAGATCTCATGGCAGTGGGGACATTGGTTTCAGTCAGTACCATAAGTAACGTACTCCACCGCAATGGTCTCCGTTCCAGACGAGCCCGTAAGGTACCTTTACTTTCAAAGCGTCATGTCAAGGCTCGTCTACAGTTTGCTCATGATCACTTGGAGGACTCTGAGACAGACTGGTTCAAGGTTCTATGGTCTGATGAGACCAAGATCGAGATCTTTGGTGCCAACCACACACGTGACGTTTGGAGACTGGATGGCACTGCATACGACCCCAAGAATACCATCCCTACAGTCAAGCATGGTGGTGGCAGCATCATGCTGTGGGGCTGTTTCTCAGCCAAGGGGCCTGGCCATCTGGTCTGCATCCATGGGAAGATGGATAGCACGGCCTACCTGGAGATTTTGGCCAAGAACCTCCGCTCCTCCATCAAGGATCTTAAGATGGGTCGTAATTTCATCTTCCAACAAGACAACGACCCAAAGCACACAGCCAAGAAAACCAAGGCCTGGTTCAAGAGGGACAAAATCAAGGTGATGGAGTGGCCTAGTCAGTCTCCTGACCTTAACCCAATTGAAAACTTGTGGAAGGAGCTCAAGATTAAAGTCCACATGAGACACCCAAAGAACCTAGATAACTTGGAGAAGATCTGCATGGAGGAGTGGGCCAAGATAACTCCAGAGACCTGTGCCGGCCTGATCAGGTCTTATAAAAGACGATTATTAGCTGTAATTGCAAGCAAGAGTTATTCCACAAAATATTAAACCTAGGGGTTGAATAAAAATTGACCCACACTTTTATGTTTAAAATTTATTAAAATTCAACTGAGCAACATAACTTTTTGGTTTGTAAGATTTATGCTTCTGTTAATAAATCCTACTCTCGCTTGCAGTTTGAAGGCTCTAACTTATTTGCATCTTATCAAACCACCTAAATCTGCAGGGGGTTGAATACTACTTGTAGGCACTGTATGGCTAGTCCTGGGTTTGAGACTCCTAACTGAGGCTCCACAGACTTTATTTGCATATTCATATTTCCCAGGGGGCAATGTGCCTAGGAATTCACTGTGTTTGAACGCTTTAGCCAGCTGCCCGCAGTGTTTTCTTGGACTGGTCTCCCTGAGATCAGTGAATACTTTGCAATCTTGGTCTACTAGGCCTTGCTCCCACCTAGCCAGAATCCTACTCCACACTGATGAGGGGCAACACCCCGAAACAGCTGTATGTGGATGGATACCTGGCCTTGGTATTCCCTTGTCATAGCTGTAAACTTGTAAAAGAGTTGGATATTGACTTAAAGGGCCACTTCATTTGGTGGTTATGGTGTTCTCCGCAAGGAGCCACCCCTTGGCTGGGTCCTTCCCTGGAGGGATATATGGCTAGTCCTGTGTTTGAGACTCCTAACCGAGGCTCCACAGACTTTATTCAGTAGGACTATCAGATGTGTATCCACCAGACATCTGCACAACACAACTGATGGTCCCAACCCCATTTATAGGGCAAGAAATCCCACTTATTAAACCTGACAGGGCACACCTGTGAAGTGAAAACCATTTCCGGTGACTACCTCTTGAAGCTCATCAAGAGAATGCCAAGAGTGTGCAAACCAGTAATCAAAGCAAAAGGTGGCAACTTTGAAGAACCTAGAATATAAGACATATTTTCCGTTGTTTCACAATTTTTTGTTAAGTATATAATTCCACATGTGTTAATTCATAGGTCTGATGCCTTCATTGTGAATCTCTAATTATCATAGTCATGAAAATAAAGAAAAAGTCTTTGAATGAGAAGGTGTGTCCAAACTTTTGGTCTGTACTGTATATATATATGATGAACAGAGGGATAGAAGCATGCGACTGCAGTCTTATTATCATGCATTGTTTATATACAGTACGCAGGGTGGATAAAAATCAATGTTTTTTTTAAAAAAATCAAAAAAATCGGATTTTTTTTATATAAATCGGATTTTTTTCAATAAACTGCTTTTTGAGGAAAATATTTTACCATCCAAAGGTTCTTCCATCATGAGATAAAGCTGAGTTGTTTAACTCAGTAGAATAAAGGCTGTATATGTGTAACATTCACAATGCCATGGTCTTCCAGAGGTTTCTGTAGGATTAGTGGGCAGTTTCTCTCCTATATTATCACAGACGCTCGCTTTACTTACGCAGTTCTCAAAACTGAATTTGACTCCGCAGAGGTCCCAGCCTCTTCTTCACGGCAAAAATGTTACAACATGAACAGAGTTGAGAAAAAGACCTTAATCCTATTGTTCTACAAACCTATGAATACAGAATCAACCCCTTCAGTGCCAAGTCCAAGAAGTTAGACAATATGTTTCTGATTGTTTGGAGTGGAATAGATCTGCACAACACAAGAAGAATGTGAATCTAAGTGTGAGGAGGAGGAAGGGCAAGCAGACAAGAAAATGAAAGTGAAACTTTGAGCACAATACTGCAGCATAGCCACAGACAGACAAGTCTGGATCTGTTTGTGTGTATGATCTGAGGTTTATTACATTCTTTCCTTATAATGGCAGCAGGCCATAAAAGAGACCCAGTTTGGGAATATTTTAATGAAGCTCCTTCGCCTATAGGTAAGGCAGGCATGCGTGCAAAATGCAAACGATGCAACAAAGAGATGCAAGGCCTGGTGGCGCGAATGAGGCAACATCATGAGAAGATGAAGATGACCAAAGAAACACTTCTGAACAGGCAGGATCTTCAGGTTGGTAAACATTTTATTGAATCCTATTTCTAAAGACTGAACTGTCATGTGTGAGAAAAATTATATTTCTTATTATTACTGCATGTTACTGTCATTTGGTACAGTTATGAAGAAAAACAAATATTCCTTTTGGGGCAGGGGCAGTGATGTGTTGTGTACAATAAGCAGAAATTGTATAATAAACAATAAAATAACAGCATTGACTTTTTTTGTTTAGGGGAATTCATGGATTCTGGAAACTATCTACCTCCAAGCTCACCATCATCCTGTTCTACAGTTTCAGAGTTATCCATCCAGGATAGTGCTTCATTAGCAACAGCATCATCATCAGACACCCACAGCCACATATCACCATCACCCAAAAGGAAGAAAAAACCTTTACCTCCTGGAACCACCATAGATAGGTTTGTGATAAGAACTAGCAGATTAGAAAAAGAGTTGATTGATGAAAAAATTGCCCAGTTTATTTATGCAACGAACTCTTCTTTCCGTCTGACTGAGAACCCACATTTCATTAATATGGTTCAGTCACTGAGACCAGGATACAATCCACCCAGCAGAGCTGATGTTGCAGGGAAACTGCTGGATCAAGTGTATGACAGAGAAATGGAGCAATGTGCAACAGCTCTGGAGGGTAAAATTGTTAACCTAAGTATTGATGGGTGGAGTAATGTCCACAATGATCCTATTGTATGTGCTTGTATAATAACAGAAGAAGGTAAAGTCTTCCTTGCACAAACAACTGATACATCAGGAAATGCACACACAGCAGAATACTTACAAGAAGTGGCAGTAAAAGCTATAACGACGTGTGAACAAAAATTAAAATGTCTAGTACGCAGTTTGGTCACTGACAATGCTGCAAACGTATCCAAGATGAGAAGAGATTTAGAAGAGCAGGGAGGGAATACAAAGCTGCTAATAACATATGGTGCAGTGCTCATTTGCTGCACCTCTTAGCCAAAGACTTAAGTGTTCCAGAAATAAAGGCTAATGTTGTTGAAATTGCTAAATACTTCCGTAATAATTGTATAGAAAGGTAGAGGCATCGGGCACCTTCAGGGCTATTGGTCTTTCTTATTCCTCCATAAAGACAGACCGCTGTCTTATCCCCAGCCGCCTGGTGGTGCTACGCCTGCATCAGCCAGTCAAGCATTTACAGTCCAAGTATAGAAAACAAATAGGCGGCACTCACCGTGTGTTCGTAGGTGCTTTCTTTATTGAAGAGGTGCGGGGAGGAGGTGCATGAAGGTACAGACGACAGGTCCTGTTTCGCGGTTTGCCCGCTTCTACAGGTCTCCCAGGACTTGGACTGTAAATACTTCCGTAATAATCATTTTGCTGCAGCAGCTCTTAAAAGGATGGGTGGAACCAAGCTAACGCTCCCACAAGATGTTAGATGGAACTCTGTGGTGGACTGTTTTGAGCAGTATATCAAAAACTGGCCTATTCTGATGACACTTTGTGAAGAAAATCGAGATAAAATAGATGGCACTGTCACGGCCAAAATCCTCAACATTGGGCTTAAGAGAAATGTTGAACATATGCTGAGCTTCCTGAAACCCATCTCTCAAGCTTTAAACAAAATACAGAAAAATAGCTGTTTTATTGCGGATGCTGTTGAAATTTGGAAGGAACTGAGTGAACACTTAAAAACAGAACTACACATGGACAGAATTAAATTACAAGCAGTAAACAAACGAATGGGACAAGCACCGACTCCAGCTCATTTTTTGGCAAATATTGTCAATATCCAATATCAGGGTCAAAACCTAAGTGCTGAGGAAGAGGAGTTAGCTATGACATGGGTATCCAGCAATCATCCATCTTTAATGCCAACTATAATAAACTTCAGAGCTAATGGGGAACCATTCAAGAAATATATGTTTGCTGAAGATATTTTAAGGAAGGTCACACCAGTGGAAGTCACTTAAGCGCTTGGATTTAGAGACTGTTCAAGTAATGATTTCACTTTTAACAGCAGTAGCTTCTTCTGCAGGCGTTGAAAGAATATTCTCTTCCTTTGGACTCATTCATTCTAAATTGAGAAATCGGTTGGGACCCAATAAAGCAGGAAAGCTTGTTTTTCTTTTCCAGATTATGAATAGGAACAAAGAAGAAGATGATGATGACGACAAGTGAGCTACAGCGGACAGCAGGGACAGTAGTATTTAAGTTTTTCATGTGTCGGCTGGGCTGACAGTCTAAGTTTCTTAAAATATATATATATTTTGTTTAGCCAAATTAGTTAACAAACATGGATGTTTGTTTAAGCAAATAACTTATGCTGTAATGTTGTTATTGTTTCAGTTGAATAAATCTATTTAAATTGTTATTAAGGTCAGGATTATTTTTCTCCTTCCTAAGTACAACAGAACAGTGGTGTCCAAATATGAATGATTAACCCATTAAACTGGGAGAAAAAAGTAATATAAAAAGTGATTCTAAAAATCTTCATCTACTTGCATGTTAAAGTAGCAAGAACTAGTTTAGGTAGAAACTTTGATTTAAATCACTGATTTAAATCAAGCCTTACTGACTAGTGATTTAAATCATGATTTAAATCAGTTAGATTTAAATCAAATCCACCCATAGTATAGTTTGTACAGTAATAAATTGTCATATAGACTGACAATCTAAATTCTCTATCAGTATGTCTTTATCGTATGGGAGGTAACAGTCTTATTACAGCAATATCTTTATTTTGCGTGTGTATTGATGATTGTTGGGGGAGGCAAAAAAAATCTAACCAGCCACCCAGGGGTACAGAGGATGGATATTTACATGGACAGCGGAGCAACAGAATTGAGAATATGCCACTATATTTATGGACAAACTTGAACATTATACTCAAGCTAAGTTGAAATCAAGGGGATACAAGAACTCCATGATTAAGACCTGTTTGGGTTGAAACATGTTGGTTTCTATACCTTTTTTGTAATTGTAAGGCCACGTGCACACCTTGAGTATTTCATGAGTTTTTTACCTCAGGATTTGTAGACAAAACCAGCAGTGGAGCAATCAGAGGATATGTCTAATAGAAAGACGTCACCACTTCTGTATTTAAATATCCACTCCTGGTTTTGGCTACAAATCCTGAGGTAAAAAACTCATCAAATAATCAGCGTGTGCACATGGCCTAAGTGTATACAAACAGGCTGATCTTTTTGCTACTTGTTTTCAATATGAAGAAATAAATGGATGTATTAAGAAACCGTAGGCAGCCGTCACACGCTGAGATATCTATAGCGATATTGTAAGCGATCACGTGCACGCGCAATCGCTTACAATATCGCTCACATCGCTGGTGAGATGTCACACAGACAGACTCACCAGCGATGTGGAGCCGCGATCTCGCTGGTAACTATGGTACACATCGGGTAACTAGGCGCCCGCGCGACGCTTAGTTACCATCTCCCAGCATAGACTCTGCGCTGGGAAATCGCTCATCGTGGTGTTATACACCACGATGAGACAGATCGTCAAATCACTCATCGCTAGATCTGAGAACCGGAGCTCAGATCAGCGATGTCACGATCAAGCGATTTAACATCGTAAATCGCTTGATTACATGCAACGATTTCTTGCCCGATATCGCTTAAGCGATCAAAAAGGAGATCGCTTAAACGATATCGGGCAAGAAATCGTTCCGTGTGACGGCCGCCTTAGATTTCCTGGGATCATTCATCCAAAAAGGCGCTGGATGCTAATTGTTTTGTGAATATCGAGTTTCACCCAGTGGATCCATGCAGCCCAGAGGACACGGTAACCGAAGGCGAATGTGAACTGACTATCTCATTTATATATATATATATATATATTTATTCCATCTGAGTGATTCGTTTTGTGCAGTGCACTGGAAAAATGGATGCAAAAAAAAACTGATCAAGGGCAGTGTGTGTGTGAATGTAGCCTCAAAAATGTATGTGACTGACACATCTAGACCTATCTAAAGGCCACTTCACACACACAGATATCTGAGTCCAATATCTGAACAGATCTCTGCTTGCAGTGAAATCATGGATACATTGCTCCATGTTGTACACAGCCACAAAATGGAGCAATGTGTCCATGATTTCACTGCAACCAGAGATCTGTTCAGATATTGGACTCAGATATCTGTGTGTGTAAAGTGGCCCTAAGGCCATATACAAGCACACTTAATTGATTTTGGTTGATTTGTCCAAAAGATTTGAATAAGGGCCGCTTTACACACACAGATATCTGTGTCCAACTTCTGAACAGATCTCTGGTTGCAGTGAAATCATGGACACATTGCTCCATGTTATACACAGCCACAAAATGGAGCAATGTATCCATGATTTCACTGCAACCAGAGATCTGTTCACATATTGGACTCAGATATCTGTGTGTGTAAAGTGGCCCTAAGGCCATATACAAGCACACTTAATTGATTTTGGTTGATTTGTCCAAAAGATTTGAATAAGGGCCGCTTTACACACACAGATATCTGTGTCCAACTTCTGAACAGATCTCTGGTTGCAGTGAAATCATGGACACATTGTTCCATTTTGTGGCTGTGTACAAATGTAACAATGTGTCTATGATTTCACTGCAACCAGAGATCTGTTCAGAAGAAGTTGGTCACAGAAGTTGGTGTGTGTAATGTGGCCTTAAGGCCGGATTCACACCGTGGTAGAACCAGGTCTGGGGCTGTCCGGGGTGAACCTGACAGCCCTGGACCTGATTTTGTCCTAATGCTGCCCTATGGAGCCGGATGGCAGCTATGTGCCATCCGGTTTCCATCTGTCCGGAAGGATCCGAGAGAATTTGGATTGTTCTCCCGGACACAAAAACATTGCTTGCAACATTTTTGTGTCCGGGGCAAAAAATCTACCTAAATTGGATCCTCCCGGATCCGGGGCGATGCAGCGCTCCCTATAATATTGGAGTCTATGGCACCGGATTGCCTGGATCTGGGAGGATCCAGGAAGGATCCGGGAGGGTCCGGGAACTGAACACTGGCGGCTGCAGTTCAGCGTGAGCTACGCTGAACTTCAGCACCAGGGATCTGTCCCCTGTGAAGTGGTTCAGCACCATTTCAGCAGGGGACAGCTCCCTCAGCTGCGCTCTACAGAATCCGGCTACAAATAGGACCGGAGGGCATATTAACCCTACGGTTCTATTTGTCGGGAGCTGTCAGGCTATATCCAGTGCTTCTTGCAAAGCACCAGACACAGCCTGACAGGGCAAAAACGTGGTATGAAGCCGACCTAAGGTGTTTGGCTTCACAAGTCTGAAAAAGGACTACGTATATTTTCTTGACTCAAACTAGCAGATTCATATGTAAATGAAGCTCCTACTTAGGCCATGTTTACACAAAATGTCTTTGATCCATTTTGTGAGGATCTGTTTTTGAAGTGACAATGCAGTGATACGAATCACTTTCTGAGGTTCCTAGCCAAGTCAATGAGTATTTAAGATTTGGGGTTCAGACACAATGTTTTTAAGTGGTTTGTTTTTGGGCAGAAAATGAACCAAGAAAAAGAATGAGCATGTCAATTATTGATCCATTTTCCAGATCCGCTTTTTCCGTTGAAATCAGTGTCTATGGGCTTAAAAAAATGCACCAGCTAAAAACGCTTCAATAACAGGTCTAAAACAAATTATACAAATTTTGATACTTTTTTTGAAAAGCAGATCCATTTTTGCAGCTGACAAACAGATAAAAACGAATCCTCACAAAACGGATCAAAAATGCTATTGTGTGAACATAGGGTTAGGAGACCCCCCTGATCGTCTAGTAATCATCACTGCACCATGTGCAGCTTGCCTTAGCCATTATTTTTCATTTAGGATTTAAAATACTGATCTTGATAATGATCTCAGATTGTTTTGCCAGATAAGGGTATGTGCACACATTCAGTATTTGGAGCAGAAAAATCTGCTGTAAATACTGGAGTGTTGGCAGGAGAAACACTACCTATATGTGGTCTTTTTGGAGCATTTTTTCCTTCCTTAACTTAAATGGGTGAAAAACGCTGCAAATCAAAGAAAGAATTGACGAGCTGCAAATCTGAAATGACTTTAAATGTGCAAGGAAAAAATAAGCAGTGTGTGCATGGAACTTCAGAAATGTAATTCATTTTGGAGGTACTGTAAGATGCTGTGTTTTTTCCATAGCAAAAAAAAAATGATCAAAAATACCCCGTTGGTGTGCACAAAACCTAATTATACATCTATGATTTGAAAATCCAATGACCGACACTGTGACATTCTGTGAGATTTGGGCAAGGTGCAGGGATGTAAGAAAAAAAGTCACATTGTTAGGAAGGGATTGCAATATCATAATGCACATAACAGCGAATAAAGCCTGTTCATGGCATGTTAGATGAGACAATATGTTCTCCTTTAAAGTAATAAATGCAGTGCAAATGGATTACTAGGAGGTGCAATGTTCTATCTCATGCTACGGTGTTATCAGAAGAATAGTTGTCTGCATTAATACAGTGAGGTACAGCTCACTGCAGGGAGAGGAGCTAGGGATGAGAGCGAGCAGCGGGGGTGCGGATATCCATGATGCTGTTCACGGGGGTCATTTCCTCAGTGATACATAATCTGCTGAGGCTGCAGATATAGAAAGCGCTGAAAGCAGCACATAATGAAGCTATCTGCAGAGGATGTGATGGAGAATGACAATCTATAAAGACATACATCTACCAGGATCATAGAAACTGGTCATTGGTTTATATTCAGGAACGCCTGTAACCTGTAAACACTAATTACATCACATATTGCTGCTTTTATTTATTTTTACCAAGTGAATATAAAGTAATAAAGACAACCCAGCAGCACCCAGGCGTCCAGGAAAGGCCTTCTGCCTCCCCATGGGATCCTTCTCCTCACTGCCTCCTCCTCTCAGGTGCCATTTCTATCTCTAGATTACAAGTTAAACATCCTTTTCTAGGCCTAGGTCCCTAGTGCCGTTTCCACAGTGACCATAACCATGGCAACCGCCTACTGCATCCTAGGAGTATGTGTGTAAAAGGGGGGGAGATGCTCTTTAACCATTTGCTTTCCATTACACCTGCCCATTACTGAGTGATATCTTAAGGACAGTGATGCTAGGGAATGCTGGAGACAAGCAGTAAAATAAATGGTTAATGTTCTGTCAAGCTAAGAAGCAGCTTTTTAACAATGACGAGAGATTTTGCTGAAAATATCCTAAAGAGTAAGATGAGACACATTTGGTATTGGAACGCATTGTCTAAAGGTGGATTTCTGTGCAGTAAAGCAATGTTACAATTCGGAAAAGAAGGTAGATTCCACTTAGAAGAGTCATGGATGCCTGGGCAGCAGTTTACATTGGTAACCTAGAGCCGTAGGGAGGGCTTCTATCAGTGCCCAGCCTGGAGCTACACATAGGGTCGGATTCATGGCATTCACACCTGCTTTGTGTAGAGTTTTTGGTGTTTAAGGTCAGTTCACACGTGGCGTATTTACAGTGTATTCCTGCATTTACACAGTGCTTTTGAGCACTAGCGTAAATGCAATGAAACACAACGCTGGAAACGCATTCTATCAAAAGCTATGACAATGCTGAATTGTGTTAGGGCGCCGCATATTCTGGCGTCTTTTTGCAGACATGCTTTCACTGCAAAGTGCTACCATAAAAAGGATGACCATGTCAATTCTTAGTGCCTTTTCCTTTTTAGTTGCACTTTTTGCGCAAAACACGGGCAAAAACACACAACTGCATAAATAAGCAGTAAATATGCTTCGTGTGAACCCAGCCTGAGGCTACATTCACACACAGAATTTTGTGAGGATCCGTTTTTAGTGCAGAAACTGCACCAAGAATGGATCCTCACAAAACCCAGCCATGTGTGTGTGAATGCTGCTGCTCTATTCACTCACCTCGCCGTGCTCCCATGCTGATCTCCAGTGATGTTTATCCGGAGGCTGCAATGTTTGGCGCCTCTAGGACCCTGATCATATGACCGAGTGATGTCACTCAGTCACATGGTGCAGTGTCAGGTCCTCGATAACCAGATTACTCACAGGTCCTGCAGGTCCGGCGGCACTGCGTCCAACACACAGCGCCTCCGGATCGTGTGCACACAGCCTAACTCTGCATTCTTTCTTCTTTACAAAGACTCAGGAGGGTCACAAAATAGAATTTATGTCACAAGAATCACTGGATTTTTGTACCATTGAGATTCCTCATATAAGTCTTCATATCTGTATAATTTTGAGAGTGTGCAGGTAAGTTTTCTACTCAGTAAAAGGGTCTACGTCCACCTGTCTTTCAAGAAAAGTGCAAAAAAAATGCAAAAGCAGTTGACAGAATTTTTTTTTATTTTGCGCAAATTTCACTGACAGAGACTTTGTTTTTTTTTTAATAAATGTGATCCTGAAAATCAGAAAACACCACGAAAAAAGAAAAAGTGGCTTTAAAAAATTCTCAAAAGATAAATCGGAGTCATAGATACTGTACAGGATACTATTGTGAAGCTCAGTGTATGGACTGTGACTGCTGCAATAATGGTAATGTGCCAGTGACCCTACATTTATACACATGTATGAAAGCAGGGCATCATCATTACTTGTTTTTAGACAGAAGGAAAAAGAAATGCTGTAAGCAGGTTTTACACTTAGGGTGCCGTTACACAATGCAATTTTGCTAGCAATTTCACTGACAATTTGCTGGTTGCAGTGAAATCATGGACAGATTGTTACATTTGTACACAGCAACAAGATAGAACAATGTGTCCATGATTTCACTGCAACCAGGAAATTGCCGGTGAAATTGCTAGCAATATTGAGTTGTGTAATGGTACCCTTAAAGGGAACCTGTCACCCCCTTTGGGCATTTTAAACTGTGCCCACCAGCTTTCACATAATGTAAATGGGGTTCTTATAAGCCTTCTATGTTCCTCTCATACATGAGATACAAACTTATATTTTGTCCAGCGCTGTTTCCCATTAGGTCCGGGAGCATGCTATATGGTCCAGATGTATAATGTCCTCGCTGCCGCTGCGGTAGGCAAACCTGGCCTGCAATTTTAAAACTCCTGCCCCTCCTCTAGCTGGCACTTCAGTGACAGGAACACTCCTGTCTGCGCAGTGGAGTCGCTGGAGCAGGTGACCTTGCTCCTCCATTGAAGATAGTGCCAACGTCTCGCGAGATTTGTGAAGTCTCGCAAGACTTCCGCACTTCAATGAAGGAGCATGGTCACCTGCTCCAGCGGCTGCACTGCGCCGTGTTCCGGTCACTCAAGCGCCGGCCAGAGGGGCCGGGTTTTGCAGCCGGGGGGGCGGCGAAGACTTTATACATCTAGACCCTATAGCATGCCTCCAGGACTTAATAGGAGGCCAGCGCTGGACACAATATAAGTTCATATCTCAGGTATGAGGGGCACGTCTGGGCACATAGAGGGGTTATAAGAACCCCATTTACATTATGTGCAAGTTGGTGGGAACAGTTTAAAATGCCCAAAGGGGGTGACAGGTTCCCTTTAAAATCTGCAAGAAAACTGAGTCACTTTCCAAATATTGTGCTTTATTTTGTTTCAATCATACTTCAAAATCTGCTGCTTTCCCTTGGAGTCAGCTTCATCATGCCATCATGAGACTTTCCATATTAGATGTAAAGCCTGCCAAACTCAATGACTTTCCATAGGACAAGCGGCCATCTAAGGCTGGCTTCACACCACGGTTCATTCAGGCCCGGGGTGAACCTGACAGCACCAAACCCGACATTACTGGAATGCAGCCCTATGGGGCTGGATGTAGCTAGATGGCAGATATCTGCCATCCGGTTTCCATCAGTCCGGGAGGATCCGGGTGTATTCGGATTTTTCTCATGGACACAAAAATGCTGTTTGCAGCATTTTTTGTGTCCGGGGCGAAAAATCAGCCCAAATTGGATCCATGGCAATCCGGCGCTCCCTAACATGGGAGTCTATGGTGCCAGATTGCCCGAACTTCAGTACCAGGGAGCTATCCCCTGTGAAGTGGTTCAGCACCATTTTGGAGGGGACAGCTGCGCTCGGCTGAATCCGGCTACAAACAGGACCAGAGGGCATATTTGCCCCCTGGTTCTGTTTGAAAATCGGGTCCGGAGTTGTCAGGTTCACCCCTGACAGCCCCAGACCTGATGCTGCCGTTATGTGAAGGCAGTCTAAGCCTGGTTTCACACTGCAGTTTTTTGCTGATCAGTGTTCATCAGTTTGTGTGCCAAAACCAGGAGAGTCTCCAAAACTCAGAACAGGTGTCAATCTTTCAATTATAGTTTTTCTCTGCAAGTTTTTTTTTTTAATATGCAAGTTCCTTTCCTGGTTTTGGCACACAAAACCTGATGAACCCTGATCAGGAAACAACTGCAGTGTGAAACCAGCCTTAGGCCAAGTTCACATGCCCAGTAATCATCTTTGTGAGAACGGATCCAGCTGCAATCCGTTGTCAAAAAAGTTGTGCAAACACAACATTTTTGACAGTTCTGCAGGATCCGGGTTTTTTTTAACATTGGAGTCTATGAAAAACTGATCCATTAACTAATTGCTATTTATTATCCATTTTAAACTGATCCAGTAAGCAGAAAAATTATCATTTACAATTGAAGGAGAAACAGCTGGTGACATATCTCCCAATCCGGGACCTCCACAGCCAACTTTCCCCACTATTCTTACCTCCTATCCACCCCACATCTGCAAGAAACAGCCGCAATCTTTTAAATATAAAACCCATTGCACTGACCCCCTCTCCCCCTCTCTCTGGAGCATTCTGGAATGCCTGTTCTATCTGGAATAAACTCCACTTCATTCACAACCTCTTTACCTCTCACAGACTCTCCTTCCTGGGCTTCACAGAAACATGGCTAACACCCTCCGACAGGGTCTTCCCTGCTACACTGTGCTATGGCGGACTTCATTTCTCCCACACACATCTCACTGGCAACAAACATGGTGGAGGAGTGGGTTTTCTCCTTTCTAGAAACTGCACCTTTAACCCAATTTCTCCTCCTCCCTCCCTTATCCTATCTTTTGAAACACACTCTGTCCGTATCTACTCTCCTTCTAACCTCCAAGAGGCTGTCATATATCGACCCCCAGGCCCGACCACTGCCTTCTTTCACCAATTCTCCATCTGGCTTCTATACTTTCTCTCTGTTGACATTCCCACCATCATAATGGGTGACTTCAACATCCACATTGACACCCACCGGTCAACAGCCTCCAAACTGTTGTCACTTGCTTCATCCTTTGGCCTCTTTCCATGGTCCTCCACAGCCACACACACAGATGGACATACACTAGACCTCATCTTCACCCGCCTCTGCTCCCTTACTAAATCCACAACCTCCCCTTCTCCCCCTCTCTGACCACCATCTACTCACTTTCTCATCCTTGTCCTCCTCACCTGCCACCCATGTCCACCAACTCGCACACCCTCATAGAAACCTCACACATCTTGACGCTCTCACACTCTCCAACTCCATTTTACCGCTATCCAGGGCCGGCGTCAGCACCCGGCAAATGCCGGAGCCCAGGCGTGACTGAGGGACCCTGCGCCGCCCGCCCAGCACCGGTAAGATGTAATAAATAATACCAGCGCTTATACACAGTTCATTCATGTCAGACGCCGGACGCCAGCCCCGCTTCCGGAACGTCACTTCCGCTGCCTGTGTGCGTTCCACACTGTGGAACGCATAGAAGAGGGTCCCCGCTCCGCCCCTCTTCCTCTTCCTGCGGTCCACGCACAGAGAAGACTCGTCACCCACTCTCCTCTCCTCTGTGTTCCACAGCCAGCCCAGCGGTACCACCGGCACCGCATACGCCAGCGCCCTGCACCGCCTCAGAAGTTAGTGTATGGAGGTGGTGCAGGCTGCAGCCAGCCAGAGCCTTGGGCATAAAATACCACTATGTGTGGTCAGTATGACACTCTGTGGGCACTGTTTGCTCTGAGGCAAGAATATAGTATAGCACTACTGTGTGATGTGTGCATAGTATGGTGCTATAAAGTAGGTGGTTCAAGTAGGGTATAGCACTATGAGTGCACTGTTGAGCAACAATATGGCACTATGTAGACATTGAACACTGTGCACAATATGGCGTATATAAACACTGTATATATTGTTGTTACTACAGTGTGGCACACAGCGTGTAGTGTACAATATGGGCACAGTAGGGCACTATATAGGCACTGTATGATTGCCTGAATACGGTATAGCACTAATATAGATGTTGTAGAACTCTGTGGGTGTTGCATGATGTGCACATAGTATGGCACTTTTTGGGTAATGCATGATAGAGCACAATAACTTACAGTATATGTGGACGTTATATAACATGGTCACAGAATGGCGTTATATAGGCTCAGCATAATGTGAGTTCGGCAGGGCACTCTGTGTGCACTGTTTGGCTCTGTATGCACAATATTGCATTATGTGGGCATTGTATATCATTGGCACAGTATGACGGAAACAGTGTGGAAAAGTGTGGCAGTCTATGGGCACAATGTGGGCATTATTGTATGAGCACGGTATGGTACTCTAAAGGCACCATATGATAGTATGGCACTCCGTGGGAACAATATAATATTAATATTATGGCTCACAGCCTTTTACACATGTATATATGTATATACTGTATATATATAGATCATCCAAAAACGCAGCCCAAATAGATGTCAAATGAACCTTTATTGCCAAAGGCTTCATAACAACATACTGAGGTTGTGCAAAGCGGTGCACTATGGGTATTTTGTCATTTCCAGTTCCTGATATGCTCAGTGGGATATAGAGAATGCTGGTAATAGAATTATGCACCATTACATGTGAGTGATTGTCAAATTCCTAATAACGGACACCTGATTTTAATGATCAAATGCACTAACTAATTAATGTATATGAGCACTAAAGAACTGTAAATCATAATGATAAAACGTTTTAGTAGTCACTAAATGCACTTTATGATATATAGAACCACTATGTATAAATGATGCTTCAATGGGAATTTGATTTTATAATGATATTTCACTAATGATTTGATAATGAATGAACCTGTGTATACCTTTATAAACTGGAGCATTATCACTTGTACACTGCTTGAGAAAGGACCTCCAGTCCGAAACGTTGCCACGCCATTGGCAATAAAGGTTCACTTGATATCTATTTGGTGCTGCTTTTTCCTTTTTTGGATTGTTTACATGGACACTTGACCGGTGTTGAAAAAGCGCTGCACAAGTCTGGTAGTATTTGGTCCTGTTCCATTTTTTCATATGTTATTGTTGTGGAAATTTGCACTATAAGAAGGACTTTGATTTTTTATATTGATTTCTTTTTTGTGAACCATGGATAATGTTTTTGAGCCTGGCGTTTTCACATTTATCAGCGAGGACGAGGAAAGGATCTTCAAGGAGGTGGAGGTTGATCCCACTTTTTTAAGTACTCCATCGCTATATGATCTAAAATTGAAGTATGAGAATGTTTTAAAGAAATGCATAATTTTACAACTGCATCTAACCACCTAAAGTCAGTATTACAGAGACAAGTAAATTCCGAGAAGATTGCGTTCAAATATCTGCCCTAACCTGATGGCGAATGATCCATTCTTCTGTACAAGGTTCTGTATGATTTCTAATAAATACAGCATGGATGTGATGCTATGCAATATTGAATTTTTGTAAAAAGAACTGAAAGAACATAATTCTGAGTCACCTAAATTGGAGATTGAGATTAAGGCTTTGGTGAAAGAAGAGGAGTGGAAGGTTTTTTCTGAGGGTTTAAATACCAGATTGACAAAATTCCATTTGGAATTAGAGGACGTAAAACGTTGTAAGTGGAATCGTGACATGCAAGATTATAGAAATGGGAACGTCTATAATTGGCAAAGGGACAACACGGGAAATTGGAAGAAAAAAGGTTATTGGCCAAAGAGGAGGTCCTTATACTATAGTTATGATAAAAACCCTGTATCTTATAACAGTGACTTTTGCAGATCTGGAAAATCCTCCAAAGGACAAACCAAAATTTGGAAAAAGAGGGGAGGAAGAAAACACCGGAGACAACAAAAGAGAGAAAAGAGGGAAAAGCAAATCTGGAGCAGAGAAACAGATTGTGACAAGGAGCAAGGAGGTGGTCTAATTGTAAATATTTCTAAACGTGTTTTGTCTAGAGATGAGGACTCTGTACTAAATAAGGGGTTGTGTTTTCGGATTTCGTCCCATGTAAATTGGTTTCAACTTAATTTAGATCTGCTTAACTTTTTTAGACTCGTAAAACTAAAAGAATACTTTTGTGGTAAATCTCCAACAACTAATGTTCAGACCAGTGAGCTAAATCTACTGAAGTAGGTTTGAGAAAGAAAAGTAATTTTGTGCCCCCTAATTCCCTCCAGCAATAGAAGCGTTTATTAGTGCCGTGAATAAGGATGTGGGTATTTTGAGAAACAGCATGAGCAAAGAATTTAAAACCCCAAATTTAACCAAGGGTGAGATAAAAGCGTTGTATAATTTGGCGAATGATAAAACAATAGTGATAAAAAGCGCCGATTAGGGCGGCGCGTTAGTAATTATGGATGAAGAAAAGTACATTGAGGAGATCAGGAGGCAGCTAGCTGAACCTGGTGTCTATGAGTGACTTACATATGATCCAAAATTTAATATCGCTAGAGACATAGAGACTGTTCTGGCCAAAGCCGTTAAGAACAAAATAATAGATCAGGATCTCTCAGGTCTATCAGGATTGACTGTGAAAAATCCAACAACGCCGGTGATTAAAAGTGAGGAGGGTGGGGAGACTGTATCTATGGGAAAGATGTTGAAAAAATTATTGGAGAGAGGGTATCCCAATAGACTGCTGCAGAGACAGAGAAACAAAGTAGATGACTTCACAAGAGAAGTATTACTGTTTCAGGACAGAGAACCAAAATTAATGGATCGCATCCCAATGGTTACAATTTTCTGTGAAGAAAGCAAACCTATTGCGAAAATTATACAGAGACATTGGGGGATGCTACAAATATGTTTACCACAAGTTGATGAGTTAAAAAAAACAAACCTTTTTTCTTATAGGCGTAATAGAACAATAGGCTCTAGCCTTATAAAAGCTGATATAGGCTCCCTAAAAAAATCCAGCCAAATGTCCTTAACAGGTACAGATAGGAAAGGTTGTTACCTCTGTCTTTCCTGTATTGATTGTTGTCTAATGATAAAGGGAAACACTTTCCAACACTCTTTGACTAATGAGGTCTTTAAAATCAATCATTACCTAACCTGTGACTCAGAATTTGTCATCTACGTTTTACAACATCCTTGTCTACTTTGGTACGTTGGTGAAACAACATGCAAATTTAAGACAAGGATAAATTTGCATAGGAGTAGTATAAGTAAAAAGAGGATGTATCTACCAGTATCTAGACATTTCCTTGAGAAGGGACATAGTGAAAAACAACTACGCTTTAGGATTATAGATACTGTTCCAGTAATGAGGAGAGGGGGAGATCGTATCAAACTGCTTAAGAGGAAAGAACTTCAATGGATAATGAAGTTGAACACGTTGAGGCCAAATGGTCTGATCGTTGATTTCAAAACTAGTGTAATCTAGATCATATACCTGTTAATCACTTTTAAGGCCCTAACTGGTAGTGCTAAGTGTATTACATCTTAAGGAAGATATATTTTAATTGACATTGTTTTTTTGTGTGTCTTTTAGGTCTTGCTATTGGAAAGATGTGAAACAACTGAAAA
This sequence comes from Allobates femoralis, assembly GCA_033576535.1. Lineage (NCBI taxonomy): Eukaryota > Metazoa > Chordata > Amphibia > Anura > Aromobatidae > Allobates > Allobates femoralis. Next base: position 333,082,699 of record JARQOC010000002.1, on the reverse strand, counting down.
TAAGTCTTATATTCTACCTTCTTCAAAGTAGCCACCTTTTGCTTTGATTACTGCTTTGCACACTCTTGGCATTCTCTTGATGAGTTTCAAGAGGTAGTCACCGGAAATTGTTTTCACTTCACAGGTGTGCCCTGTCAGGTTTAATAAGTGGGATTTCTTGCCTTATAAATGGGGTTGGGACCATCAGTTATGTTGTGCAGAAGTCTGGTGGATACACAGCTGACAGTCCTACTGAATAGACTGTTAGAATTTGTATTATGGCAAGAAAAAAGCAACTAAGAAAAGAAAAATGAGTGGCCATCATTACTTTAAGAAATGAACGTCAGTCAGTCCGAAAAATTGGGAAAACTATGAAAGTGTCCCCAAGTGCAGTTGCAAAAACCATCAAGCGCTACAAAGAAACTGGCTCACATGAGGACCGCCCCAGGAAAGGAAGACCAAGAGTCACCTCTGCTGCAGATTAGATACAGGTCAATGCCACACAGAGTTCTAGTAGCAGACACATCTCTACAACAACTGTTCAGAGGAGACTTTGTGCAGCAGGCATTCATGGTAAAATAGCTGCTAGGAAACCACTGCTAAGGACAGGCAACAAGCAGAAGAGACTTGTTTGGGCTAAAGAACACAACGAATGGACATTAGACCAGTGGAAACCTGTGCTTTGGTCTGATGAGTCCAAATTTGATCTTTGGTTCCAAGCACCGTGTCTTTGTGTGACACAGCAAAGGTGAACGGATGGACTCTACATGCCTGGTTCCCACCATTAAGCATGGAGGAGGTGTGATGGTGATGGGGTGCTACGCCTGATGACCTGGCCTCCACAGTCACCAGACCTGAACTCATTCGACATGGTTTAGGATGAGCTGGACCACAGCGTGAAGGCAAAAGGGCCAACAAGTGCTAAGCATCTCTGGGAACTCCTTCAAGACTGTTGGAAGACCAATTCTGGTGACTACCTCTTGAAGCTCATCAAGAGAATGCCAAGAGTGTGCAAAGCAGTAATCAAAGCAAAACGTGACTACTTTGAAGAAACCTAGAATATAAGACATATTTCCAGTTGTTTCACACTTTTTTGTTAAGTATATAATCCCACATGTGTTATGTCATAGTTTTGATGCCTTCAGTGTGAATTTACAATTTTCATTGTCATGAAAATACAGAAAACTCTTTGAATGAGAAGGTGTGTCCAAACTTTTGGTCGGTACTGTATATATATATATATATATATATATATATATATATATATATCCAGTATGTGTTAAGTGGGCCCACTGAGACTCTTTCGCCCAGGGCCCACAAAAATCTGGAGCCGGCCCTGCCGCTATCCTCCATATCCTCACTTCACGAAACAGATAATGCCACAGCTTTCTACAACTCTACACTCACATCAGCTATTGATGCAGTTGCCCCTCTTGTTCAGGGCAGAACACGACAAATCAACACACAACCCTGGCACACAGACACCACTAAAAATCTGCGGCGAACGTCTAGGGTTGCTGAGCGGTACTGGAAGAAAACACACTCGCAAGAAGACTAACAAGCATTTAAACAAGCACTTCTCAAATTCAAGTCAGCACTCATCACCACTAAACAGAATTACTTCATTACCCTTATATCCTCTTTGTACCACAACCCCAGGAAGTTGTTCAACACATTTAACTCCCTCCTCCGCCCCCCACTGTCTCCTCCTACTTCTCGTATATCTGCAGACAACTTTGTAACACACTTCACCAGCAAGATTGATCAGATCAGACAAGTCTTTGCTGACCAACCTCCACAACCCCCGTGTATACCAGACCACTCCCCTCCCCCACTAACCCTCCTCCCCTCCATCACTGAAGGAGAACTTGCACACCTCCTCTCCAGATCGTACCTCACCTCTTGTGCACTGGACCCCATCCCACTTCTTACCCAACCTCACCACCCCACTTATCCCATCCCTAATCCACCTCTTCAAGCTATCACTAACTTCTGGTACCTTTCCATCTGCTTTCAAACATGCAACAATGACACCTATCTTAAAGAAGCCATCTCTCAACCCCACTTCTACATCTAGTTACTGGACCATAACCCTGCTCCTATTCTCTTCCAAACTTCTTGAAAAGCATGTCCACACTGTACTCTCATCCCACCTCTCATCCAACTCTCTCTTTGAGAGCCTTCAACCAGGCCTCCACCCCCACAATTCCACTGAAACTGCCCTGATCAAAATCACTAACGATTTACGGCCAAAGCAAACGGACATTTCTCAGTCCTCCTCCTTCTAGACCTGTCCTCTGCAGACGACACAGTTGACCACTGTCTTCTATTACAGATCCTCTCTTCCATTGGTATCACTGACCTTGCCCTCTCCTGGCTCTCCTCCTACCTTTACAATCACACACTTAGTGTCTCCCACTCCCACACGACCTCCTCGACCCATCTCCTCTCTGTTGGGGTCCCTCAAGGCTCTGTCCTGGGCCCCTTTTTTTTCAATCTATACCCTTGGTCTGAGACAACTCATGAAGGCCCATGACTTTCAGTACCACCTGTACACTGATGACACTTAAATCTATCTCTCTGTCCCAGATGACACCTTTCTCCTGTCCAGAATCCCAGAGTGTCTATCAGCCATATCCTCCTTCTTCTCTTCTTGCTTCCTAAAACTCAATATAGACCAGGGGTCTCAAACACGTGGCCTTAGGGCCGCATGCGGCCCCTGGGGCTTCACTATGCGGCCCGCGGCACCGTGGACAACTTAATGATGCATCGCCCCAGTGCAGGGGGCCGCTACAGTCCCTGCTGTGTGAGGTTTTCAGTCCGCGGCTAACAAGCTCTGCCGCTCAGAAAGATCAATGCAAGCTGCCAGCCAATGAGAGGCCCACAGCTGACGGTGGAATATGGCGTCACCTGTGGGCCTCTGGCTGGCAGATTTCATTGATATTGCTGAGCAACAGAGCTTGTCTAAGCGACGGCTGGAGAAAGTCATAGCACAGCGGAGGCCTGAAGTTAGCACAGCAGAGACCGCGGCGGCCCCCTGCACTGGAGCAATGCATTATTAAAGTGAGAAAAGTGTGAGTGTGTGTGAGGGTGTGTGTGTATGTGAGTGAGGATGTGTGTATAAGAAAGTGTGTGTGTGTGTGTGTGTGTATGTGTGAGTGGGTTTGTGTCTGATGGTGTGGGTGAGTGTGTAAAAAGAAGGTAAAACAGGATGGAGGGGCTTCTACTGAAAAGTAGATCAGGATGGGGGACATACCTAGTGAGGGGATCAGGATGTAAGACACACCTAGAAAAGGGGATCAGGATGGGGGACATACCTAGAAAAGGGGATCAGGATGGGGGACATCACTAGACTCAACTCAAAAATATTGCCATAATCCGACCCTTCCTCAACCCTCAATCTATTAAACTACTAGTGCATGCCCTCATCATCTCCTGTCTCGACTACTGCAACCTCCTCCTTTGCGGCCTCCCTGCTAACATTCTTGCACCTCCCCAATCTGTCCTTAACTCTGCTGCTCAACTAATCCACATCTCTCCTCAGTATTCCTCCACTTCTCCCCACTGCAAATCACTCCACTGGCTCCCAATTCACCAGCGTATCCAATTCAAACTACTAACACTGGCTTACAAAGCCGTCCACTATCTGTCCCCCCCCCCTATATCTCTGAACTAATCCCTTGATATCATCCAACTCGTAATCTTCGAACCTCCCAAGACCTCCTCCTTTCCTCCACATTTGTACGTTAATCATCTAACCGCCTGCAAGACTCCGCCCGAGCATCGCCCATTCTCTGGAATTCTGCACCCCAAAACGTCCGACTGTCCCCCACGCTCGGAACCTTCAAGCAAAACCTGAAAACCCATTTCTTCAGAACAGCCTACAGCCTGCAATGAGCACAGTGCCGCCTCACCCCCACTGGACCTGGCGCTCCACCAACACCAAAGCAGACCCAACCTACTTTCTCTCTCCCCACTGACATGTAGAATGTAAGACCACAAGGGCAGGATGCTCTCTCCCCTCTGTATCAGTCTCACTGTTAGCTTGTTCGTTGTATTTGTAACTTGTTTGTATGTAACCCTTTCTCATGCACAGCACCAGGGAATAAATAGTTCTCTATAAATAAATAATAATAATAATTATGATAAATAGCAGGCAGTTAACGGATCCATTCTCCATAGACTCCATGTTAAACATATGGACTCAGCAGAAACGTATTTTATGGACAAAAAAAGTTCTGTTTGCACAAATTTTTGGCAATGGATTGCTGCTAAGGCTTCGCTCATGTGTTCAGTAGTGATGAGCGAGTATGCTCGGCGCTACGCGTTACTCACACGAGTATCCCAGTACTCAGGATGCTCGGCGAGCCCCGAGTACCGCCGAGATGCTCAGACTCTTCACTAATAAATATCGATCTGACACAAATACACAGCTCCCTTCAGTGCACACAGTAAGTGGGCACCTCACAGAGAGCAGATTGATTGTTAGGATCCCTCTGGGGGGCATAGCAAGGTGTTGTATGCTGCAACGATTTGAAAAACCCACCCTCCCGCCCTTTCCCAGAAACACTAATTTTATAGCTGGAAGTCTGTGGGCGGAGCCTGTCACTAATTGACTTACATTGGGCTCGGTGCTCTGTCGAGCACCCGAGCATCTCGAGATGCTCGACCCGAGCATCGGGCACCCGAGCATTTTAGTGCTCGCTCATCACTAGTGTTAGGTTTTTGGTGAGTTTTTCACATCACTATTGACATCTTTCTATTATACTTTTCCTCTGATTGTTCCACTCATGTGTTTGACATGTAAATACTGATGTAAAATACTGACCAAATACTCAAGGTGTGAATGTGGTCTAATAGACAGACATCACCAGTTCTCTATTTTTCATCCACTCCTGGTTTTGGCTAAACTGTTGTCAAAAACTGAACATGTGAACATAGCTTAAATCTGTTCTGTTCTAATGGTTGATTAATAGGTATGTAAATGTAGCTTAAAGAGGATATCCAGGATAAAAAAAATAACAAATTTTGCCTGAGCACTAACAGGCAGGTAGCTGCCACCTACTTGCCTGTTGTGCCTGATGCCATTCACCACCGACACAGAGCAGTCATAGACCACGCCTGACGACAATTTTGCCGCTTCCGGTGACTTCACGACTACAGAGGGGCAGCTTCTCCCCTCTGTAGATGGACGTAGAGCCAACATCACGCTGATTGACAGTAGGCTTCCCCAATCAGTTAGCAAGGAGCCGACTGTCAATCAGTGTGATGTTGCCTATGCACCCACTTTTTTTTTCTACAAATCCCGGATAACCCCTTAAAATGTGTATGGGGTGTGTCCTGACAACTGCTGGTAAAGGGTTGAGAATGCTAAACACGCAATCCTTTAGTTTCCCAGAGATGTCACAGCCACTAGACATAGACTAGTCATGACTTCATTTGCTCTTCCCATACAAAACGCATGTACATTCTACTAAAAGGTAAATTTAGGTACATTTCTACTCTGAAATGTTAGAAATTGTTGTTGAAACATATATTCACTGTCCAAGAATTGGGATGAAAAAGTAAAATGAAACATTTATTGGTATGCTCAAACTCCTATGCTATTCACAATATTCTTAGTTAAACAGGTGGTAGAGCTGGCACATGTCTATGGAGCATTCAAGTACATTGGTACAGACAAATGCACATTTTTTTTAGCCTACGAATACTCGTTCTATTTAAGGATCCTCTTCTAATCCATCCATCTAGTGGTATATATGTGTGACTGGTCACATTACATGTATTTAGAAAGGCTAACGTGAACTAATGCAAATACTTTAGTGGGTTTCTGAGTATAATAGGGGTGTACCTGTTGGATTGCCACAAGTTTTGACTGAACTCTAGGACTAATGACCCAAACCAACAGCAGGTACCTCATTTGCAAAACTGGTGTAAGAAGAAATGGGCGAACCTGAACTGTAAAGTTTGGGGTCTGTACCGAACACGTAGTGTTTGATCAAGGACCCCAAGCACAGACTTGCCTGAGAAGTCTGTGTTACTGTTTGAGTTAGGCTGGGAGCTTGTAAAAATAAGCAAAACAGTGGTAAGTATGATTCTGGTGTTTTATTAAGTACCGCACACTTGTACTTCTAGGCTGGCCACTCATTAACTTACTTGTTATTCATGCACTGGCTCCAACAGCCAATCACAGATACCCACTCTCTGTGACAACGTCTGTAATTGGATGTTGTGCCACTGACTCATTGTGCCGACGTCTGTGATTGGTTGCCATTGGCAACGAATCTACCATCATAGGTTTGTAAAAATAAATAATTTGAAAAATGTGTCGTTATTCGCCCTATTTTTGATTGCCAGCCAAGGTAAAAACCAGGCAGCTGGGGGCTAGTATTCTCAGCGTAGTGAGGCATATAGTTTTTGGGTACCCCAAGGTGGCAGATTAGCAGTCCGCAGCCTGGTTTAGCGGTATAGCTGCCCCATTCATTAGAAGCACCAATTCCTAGTGCTTTACCCAGCTGTTCTCGATGCTCTGGAGCAGTGGCATTGGGGTGACAGAAAGAGTTAAATGTCAGCTGTATATTGACGGCTTGTCATTAAGCCCAGATTGATAATGTCGAGCCTCTATGAGATCTGCCCATTATCAATTCTGTGAGTAATTAATTAAAAAATACCACACACAGAGAAAAATCCTTTATTTTAAATAAGACACACAGACAACCCTCTTTCTCCCATTTATTAACCCCAAACATAACCTCGGACAGTAATCCACAACAAAATCCCACAAACCACACAATCCTGGCTCTGCTACATCCAGAGCCAGCAGTGATGGAACAAGCGTCCTCTCACTGCAGTCTGGGATCACACTGACTGCCACGGGAATCAGTGACTTCACCCACTGAGTAACTGAGGGTACGGCAGTTAACCCTGGAGATCCCACTGTCGGATTACAGGACATGGCTGCACAGCAATCCTGTAATCCATCAGCTGGTTCAACTGCAGGTTCAACATGGTGTAGGAAACTAGTGGTTTAAACTCAGTTGAACCTGCTGCCGAATTGCAAAATTGCTGTGCCGCCATGTACTGCAACGGTGTGATCTGAGTTCACTGCCATGGGGAGCCCTCAGTGACATCACTGCTCTTCGTGGCAGTCAGTGTGATTCCAGAGACTGCAGCGAGAGGACGCTTGCTCAGCTGTCATAAACCCCCACTATCACCCAATGCCACCGCACCAGGGCATCGGAATGAGCCAGGTAAAACACCAGGAATCGGGCCAATTTCTGGTGTGGCTGTGGGCTGCTATTCTGTAGCCTGAGGGTGGTGGCCCACTATTTATGGGCCTCACCACTTTGACAATACCAACCCCCAGCTGCATGGGTTATACCTTAGCTGACAAAACTAGGGTGAAGCCCACACATTTTAATTAAATCATTTATTTAAATAATTAGAAAAAAAATAATGGGCTAGCCGTCAAGGTAAAGCCCAGAAGCTCGGGTTGGCAGCCGTAGCTGTCTGCTTTATCTGCGCTGTAAATAAAAAAATACAGCAAAGCTCTACGTCAAGTTTTAAGAAATTACTGCAAGGTCCTATGAGATCAGGGAGTTCTGTACAGTTGGGATTCCCCTGTGGCGGAATTGAGGGGGGGCCCCAGTGTATTCCTATCCCTGGACACTGAAAAAGCATTCGGGGTACCTCCAACAGGTGTTGAGACCGTTCGTGTTCTCTGGCCCGTTCCTCTCGGCGGTCCTGTCGCTATACTCCAACCCTAATGCAAGGGTCCTCTCCTTGGGCTTTCTCGTGCAGCTTCCCGATCACCAATAGAACCAGACAAGGGTGCCCGCTCTCTCCAATAATTTACGCCCTTGCTGTTGAGCCCCTCGCTGTATTGATCCGATCCAACCAGGACATCTCAGGTATTTAGGTTGGCTCCAAGAATCATGTTATTGGCCTGTACGCCGCCGACATTATAATAACTTGCACAAACATTTCTCCTTCCCTTTCAGCGGCCCTATCCTCCCTGGCCACCTACTCCGCTGTCTCATATTATAAACTTAATGCCTAGAAATCTATGATTCTCCCAATCCTAGTTCCCCAACTTACTATTGACAACCTTCAGACGAAATTCCCTTTCAGGTGGGAGCCAGGTGGGATCCCCTATTTGGGTATATCTCTGACTCCCTCGCACCAAACCATAGATTGTAACATTAGCCACCTCATGTCTACCCTTGGGAGGGAGGTCTCCTTGCACCCTCTATCCTCCTTGTCTTGGGTTGCGAGGATTCACTCATTCAAAATGTTACTCCTCCTGAAAATCTTATATTGCTTCAAGTGTATTCTGATTGCCATCCCTAGGAGAACTTTGCTCAAACTACAAAACCTAGTCTCGAGGTATGTGTGGGCTAATAAAAAACAGAGGGTCGCTAGGCGGGTCCGCTTTCTTCCATTCTGCTCTGGAGGCATGGGGGTCCCAGACTTGATAGGGTACCATTCAGTGGCTATACTGGAGGAAGCTAAAAATTGATGGCATACCTCTTCCTCCCTGGGTTGGGTACAAATTAAATCCTCTTTTGCAGGGTCGCCTCCCTCATGGACCTGCTGGCTTTGGAAACATTTGGACCCACTGGACTTCATCTCCCGTTGCCCACCATGTGAACCCTGCTCTCTGGTTGGAGGCACGCGGTGGGGAAATGGATTCTCCTTACCCCTGAGAAGGTCTTCCTCCGGGTCCTTCGTCTCCACATCCCTTTTCTGGATTTGAAGGGTCTGAAGGAGCTGGGATTGTCCTCCCTTGGTGACCTCATTCAAAAAAAGGAGTTTCTCCCTCCTGAGTTCCTGGACTCTGAGTTTCTAGGGGCGAATAGTTATCACTACCAAATTATTCAAATTAAGCACTTCCTAGCCTCCACTTCATACATGAAAGATTTGAGGCCACCGCGTACTTCCTCTTTGCTTCAAAGATTTCTCCTGTCTGACCCCCGCCAAACAAAAGGCCTCTCAGGCATTTATAGAGAATTTCTCTTATCAGACATTCCCCTCAAATTAAACTACATGAAAAGGTGGGAGATGAACCTGGGTTTCACAGCCTCTTACAAAGACTGGCAGGCAAGAGAAAATAGAGAGAAAGGGGCGCAATAGTGCGGTTACCAGGGGGGGCTTTATTTAGCGTGGCGTACTAATAGGTGGCCACTCACCTTATCGGGTTGTGCTGTCCCTGCACAACCCAGTAATACACTTGATAAGGCGCCCTTCACAGGCTCTAGCTCATCCACACACCACGTGCTCCAGGGACTCCGAGCATCCGGTCACGTCACCGCAGGTCCTTCCGTTAAAGCTCCTGTTGGCAGGCGACACCAGGTCCTCACGTTAAGCTGCACTCTGCGCCTAGCTGCTCCCCACCGCTTTACCCTCCGAGAGGGATTTATATTAGAAGGTAAACAAACTGTAAGCGGTCTAATTGGAGGCGCTCAGGCACAAAGGCAGCAGGCACTGGGATGGTTTTTCAACAGACCTTTATTTTTTACTCCCCTCCTACTCCACATGTTTCGATAGATTCTCTATCTTCCTCAGGTGGTCCTGGACTGGCAGGAAGGCCTGTCCAGGTGTGGTGTACCTGTCTCCCTCCCGTCTGGCTAGCTTCGCCCCTGGCCAGTCTCCGCTGTGCTGGAGACAGTGTGGGCTTGAGGGTACCTTGACATACATGTGATGGTCCTGCCCAAGGATCGTCCCCTTTTGGACAGTAATTGCTAGTCTGATCGGATCCCTCTGTGGTAGTTCTTAATGATCTTACCCCACAACTGGTGCTTTTCAATGTTGGTATAGATCTGTTCCACCCTGATCTCCAGGGAGCGATCTCTTATGTCCTAATAGCAGCCAGGTTGTGTCTGGCGGCTAGATGGAAATCTCACCTACCCCCTACATTCAAGGAGGTGATCGAAAAAACCAACTCCATCTTTCAGCACAATTTTTTTCTATCCTTAGATAAGGACGCCAAACAGAGGGTCTTGAAAAGGGTGGGTTATATGGCTGGCAGCCCTGATTTCACATTAACTACTTGATACTTACTCACTTTGATATTGCTTATGTGTGTTTGTACTTCATTGTATTCTGCTTTGTGATGGCTCCCTTTATGCCTGGTCTTATCCCCCTCCTCACCCCTTTGGTCCAGCTAAACCTCTGTATTCCTTCTGTTATGTGACTGTTAGCACCAAAAACCAAATTTTTTAAATGATTTATTTAGTTTTACAACCCTATGACGGCAGGTTTGTAACTAATGGCAATCAATCTCAGATGCCAGCACAATGAATGAGGGGCACAACAGCCAATCAGAGTGAACGTCAGGGATTGGCTGCTGGAGCAAGTAAAGTGAATAACCAGGAAGTTAATGAGCGGACCCGGAAGTACAAGCGTGCAGTCCTCGTAAGTATGACACTGATATTTAGTAATTTTTTTGCTTATTTTACAGCACCCCAGGCCTCCTAGCCACCATTTAATAACTTTAAAGTCAGGGTTAGGGTCAAGTCTGGTCCCGAACTCAAATTTTCAGAAAAGTCCAGTTGGATTCGCCGAACCTGAGCATCGGCGGGTTTACCCATCTCTAGGTGTTAAGCCTTATGCATGCAAAGAAGTTGATATACAAATTCTTGCAATTCAATAGGCACCTACTGCGTCATAAAGCACCTCTGTATGATGTCATACTATAGCAGATCACCTAATATGTCACAATTTTTTTTCTCATGGTATTTGTATCAATTTGTGACATTAATACTCTGTGTACCTCTGTATAAAATCATATGCATATGGAAGTAGACTATGATCCCACATCAAATATGTAGAGATCCTTAAAGTGAACCTGTCATCTCCAGAAATGCTATTAACCTGCTCCAAAACTGCCCAGCCGCCATGCTAAAAGCACGGCTACCCGGAGAAATTACCTTTATTTTTCTGGTCAGCTACTGGCTTTCAGTCATAACAGCGTGGCTTAAGTACTGCTAAGTACATACAGTAGTGAGCAGCACTTGAAAGTGAAAGCGAAACGGCACTGTTGTCCTGTATCTCCTGCACCACCTTCCCTCCCCCCATCCTCACTGACATCTTTTGTCTAAGGATGTCTTTTATGTGCATGTTCCTCTAATAAAGAAGCTGGACAACCCAGTGAGTGCCTCCCCGATATTGCTTTCATGTGCGGATATCTGTGCTGTGTCTTTGGGTGAGAGCACCGCCTTCCTCCGGTCCCATAAGGGCAATGTTGCCTGAATGTAGGACGGCACTGACCTCCCGAACATAGTGCCCGAAACCATTCTTTCAGTTCCTTGCTCCACATATCGTAGTGAGTTGCAGCTGTAACCACACCCCGGCATTAACTTGTAGCCATCCCTGTATTGAGGCACTGCTGAGTCACCTATGAGTTAGTTCCAAAGGCATGATTACAGCCTCTGCTCACTATGTACTAAGCAGTGACTAAAACCATGTCTCTATGACTGAAAGCAAAAGGAATAAAGTTAATTTCTTCCCGGTAGTCAGGCTAATATTGTGGTGATCAGGGAACTTTGGAACCCTATTGTAATGCTAGGGTAGTGGTGTAATGACCAGACTAGAAGCCAGCAAATTCAGCATGCCGCCACACTACTGTGCACCCTTAAGCCCTTAAGGACTGGGATACTTTTCACCCATCTCCAGTCCTGAAAAGGGGAAACTTTGGCAGAGACCTTTCCAAAAGGCAAGTAGCGTGGTATCTGGTGTCCAGGCACACAGACCACAGTTGGATCACTAACACACCAGTGAACCAAAAGAAGCAGTGCAGTACAAAACCAAATTTAAAATCAGGGACAACGCCAAAACCCAAAGCCATAACCCACCTGAGAAGCACACAAAATTAATAACATTTACCACCCAAAAACAACTGAAATAATCAGCCCTGCATAGAGGATATTGCAGATTTAAATGTGCCTCTCAGAGATCATCTGACATTGCTGAGGCAATGCCCAATCTCCACTCCCACCCCAGAGAGGCAAAGAGGGGGAAATGAAGGGAACCTCCTACCACCCAGCTAAACCAGACACGGCATCCCATAGCCACAGGCAACATCTGATACTGAACAGCATAATCACTAGGAGTGCCAGCATCCTACCATCCAGCAACACCAGAAGTAAACCTCCCAGAGCGCACTACACGGCTAAAGCGCTCGCGATAAGTGGCCACTAATGACCTGATACGTCCAGAAATGTGAAGGATCCGCTCGGGTATAGAACCAACAGACCTGACAGCTATTAGCCTGCAGATTAACCTCATATCTACAAAATATTAGCAATTGGGGATGAAACAGGTTACCTTTGAACAACAATGTGCATGAGTCTCAAGTACTGTATTTATGACATGTATGAAATCCTAATAAGTCTTACCAGACAGCAGAAATGCAGACAATATTTCTAATTTTATGTATAAAATGAAAAATTAGGAAACTGGCCAAAATATTTTGACAGAAGAAAAATTCTACAGCTCTCCAACCACTGCTGTTTCCAAACTGTACATGATCAGAAATATCCATAAAACACCACATTTTAAGCCAACAATACCCAAATGTTAAACATGCACAGTTCTTGCAATGTGACATTTATTGGTTAAGTTAGTCATAGCTGCATTTACAAATGTATTTAAAAAATCAACGCTGTAAAATCAAATGTTATTTTGCTTTTATAAGAAATAACCTCAAGTAGAATTACTATTTGGGGCAGTGGTTACCAAAACAATTGGCACAGATCCTAAAAACAACCATTATCCACTAGTGGACCTATCTACAAACAAAAGTATATATGGATGACGGAGAGTGAGCTTTCTAATGGATACTGATGACTGCTGACACCAGCAGATGAAATCTATGAGAGAAATGATAGCCCTAAAGATGTTTCTTTACAGCAGTTATAAATACACAGTCTTAATATTTCATGATGTACAATAGAAAGTGACGAAGTGCATGGCCTAAGTATCTAAGGCCCCTTTCACATCACGATTTTTTTACATCCGTGGCTATCCATTGTAAAACAGATAGCCACGGATCCGATTTGTGTCCGCATGAGCACGGATTGGTGCTTAATAGCCATCCATGTCTGCAGGGATCTGAATGTGTCTGCTATTTTCATGTCCCCAAATTCGGAGACTGCTCCGATTTTGGGCGCAGCGGACAGAATCAGACAGCATCGGATCCAACGCTGCCCAATTCAAATAACATGAGGGTCTATGGAGCTCGGATCCAGGTAAAAAAAGGAACGTTTCCTGGATCTGATTTTAGTGTACTGAGCATGCTCAGCACACTAAAACTGCTCTGCTCAGTGTAATTTCACTTTAACAGTGTATCTACATACACTATCTACATACACTGCTAAAGTGAAATTAAATAAAGGAATGTGTTAAAAATAAAAAAAATGAATACTTACCTCTCTGCCGGCTGTGTGGGACCCGAGATGAAGACGTCCGAATGCTAGCAGGACCTTAAAATGTGATTGGGCGGTAGCGATCAGATGGTATGTGACGTCACTTGGCTACTGGCCAATCACAGATCTTTAAGGTTCTGGCAGCATCCGGACGTCTTCTTGGTTCCCTGACAGCTTGCAGAGAGGTAAGTATTCATTTTTTTATTTTTAATACATGTTTTCTCTTTTATTTTGCTTTCTCAGTGTATGTAGATACACTGGGAAAGCAAAACTTCAGCCCCGACATGTCACACGGGGGAAGGAACACAGGATTCTTCCTCCCCTCGTGTGACATCACAGCCCTCCTGACACCACTGAGCTCCTCCCAGCTCTTTCTGTGTCCGGATCCATGAAAATCACGGATCCAGACACAGAAATGGCATCCGGAGTTCACATCCAGACCTGTCCATTCCTGCAAAAAACAGGATCCCCACAGACAGGAAAAAATTGTGATGTGAAAGGGGCCAAAACCAAACAGTCGTGTCAGCAGTCAAACAGAAGCTACATTCACTAGCATCTCTTATAAACTTGTGAGGCTGTGGAAAAGATTGGACGACAATGTACAGCAATTATGTGTCCCATGAATTATCAGTCTATATGTCTAATAAAACTCCACAACAATTTTATATTTAAAAAGTGAATGGAGTGAATGCAGAAAAAGTAGGTATATGTGCCTGAATTCTCCAGAATGGCAACCTTAGTATAAATAGGTTAATTATAAAACTATGTACCACATATTCAGAAAATCCTGAATAAGTACTCACTAGACATCATCTTATTGATGACAGAACGTTTACAAGAAGCCATTAAGGTCTCTGAGGAAAGAATCTCTACAACTGCAAATCAATTAGCTACGGTTGTAGCTTAATAGTACAAAATTCAACAATCTAAAAATATATTGCAATTTGAGAGTCCTCAATGGTTTATACCTTTTAAAGTGATCCTTTCCCCAGAAGCCAACCCCACATCCCCTTCATACCTATGCATGCAGCTTGTGAAGCTGCTGCCATCCATCCATGAATCTTGCAAAACCGCTGGGGCACTCTTCATAAATCATAGTTTTCATATCTCATTTCTGGGCGTTTCTGTGAAATTTTAAAGCCGGAGCAGGCTGGCCTGTGTGCCGCTCTCCCCCTCCCTGTCCGTAATTCTGCACGCCCATGGCTGCGTGCATAAACAACAGAGAGGCGGCTCGCCTCATAGTATGGGCGGTGAAACTGGTATGACGTAATACGCGTCATACCAGTTTCACCGCCCATACTATGAGGCGAGCCGCCTCTCTGTTGTTTATGCACGCAGCCATGGGCGTGCATAATTACGGACAGGGAGGGGGAGAGCGGCACACAGGCCAGCCTGCTCCGGCTTTAAAATTTCACAGAAACGCCCAGAAATGAGATATGAAAACTATGATTTATGAAGAGTGCCCCAGCGGTTTTGCAAGATTCATGGATGGATGGCAGCAGCTTCACAAGCTGCATGCATAGGTATGAAGGGGATGGGGGGTTGGCTTCCGGGTTTAGGGTCACTTTAATGGCTAACTGAAAAGATGGTAAACATAGCAAGCTTTCGGGACACTGTGGTCCCTTCGTCAGGCTGATAATGACACAAATTCTGAAGACACATACAAATATACATAAGCAATTGAAAGAAAAAAAAAAGTAAAACAGTGTTATATGCTCTGGTGGATATGACAGGTGACACAAAGCAGAGAGGGGTTAGGGAGGGGTGGAGGAGCAGGGACAGAGAAACCAGATTTCTAAGATAAGCGGAACAAATTGTAATAGGTAGATGGTTAGTAACCCATGGAGAACTGAAAATACTTAGTTCTAAGTGAGAAAGTTCACAGAAGTGTCAGAGTTCATAGTCCTATGATCTCAGTGTGTTGCAAGATGTCTCCAAATGCACTTTCATTTTATATAAAAATGCATGAATCTGCTATCCCCAAATGTCCGTTCATTTTACATAAAATGCCATGAATCCATGTGAAATATTTAATCCTGTTTTGAATGTGTCAAAGGTCGTTATCAATTTGTATTCCCAAATTCTCTCTTTCTGAGATTTGAAGTTGCTATTTAGAATGAGCAGATTCATGTCTGTTACCCTGTGTGTTCAGAGCTGCAAAAATGGTTCGCTACAGGTAGATCCATATGCTTTTCTTTTATTGAGTGGCGATGAGAATTCATTCTTGTTCTGAATTGTAATCCGGTCTCCGCTATGTACAAGCTGCCTGTTGGGCATTTGGTACATATAATTAAATACACCACATTGAGCTGAAGTTACCTGGGATCTTGTAGTCATATGACCCTTGACATGTGCTTATGTATATACTGTAAATATTGTAAAAACTTGTGTTTATAGGTTTATTGTATATATCTCGATCTCATTCCTAGCGAGATTGTAATCAAGACCATCCGTTACTCGCTCTTCTTGCTACTGACTGTATCAATAAACTCTTTGCACTTGAAGCATAAAAATCCATATATGTGTGCAGTGATTACAAGGCCAATTTTATGCATCACACATGGCACCATTCCTTCATGGATCTGAATGGCTGATTAAAGACCTGAATGCTCTGGAGCAACCATGTGAGAGCTATATTTAAGAACCCAATATTCTGTGCTCTTTGTTTATGAATGATCTTTATATTTTTCGTTACAGACAGGAAATGGAACTCATATACAGAAATCAAGAGATCAAGCATGGTGGGAAACTCTGGACCTCCATTAATGACGATATGGCAATCATAGCATACATGCACGAAATGATTAGCAATATGCATAAAAGGCTTAAATGGGCAAAAAGGTGCTACTTTAGTCTGACTTACATTGTGTTCCCTTTGCTACAGAAAAATAAAATAAAAGTATTAAGTCTACTACAGCCGAGTGCCTGACGGAGGAGTGGACTGAGGATGCATCCTCACGTTTAGGAGGCGCAGCGTTTTGGACGCAGCGTCTTTGCGCTGCATCCAAAACGCTGCATCGTACAGTACTAGCATAGTGGATGGGAATTCAAGAAATGCCATCCTCACCATGCCTAACCCGCCCGCAGCGTCTTTGGAACTGCGGTGCGGGTTGCAGGGAGTCCGCTCCTCCTCCGCATGTTCATTTCATGCTGCAGAGTCTGAAGCGGCTCCCATCGGGTGACTGCAGGGAGAAGCCGCCCTGCACCCGCCGCACACGGTGAGTACAGGGCGGCTGCGGTCTCCCTGCGGCCACCCGCGGCTTCTCTCAGCTCCGGAGGAACTGCATCTATGACGCAGCTCCTCCGGGCCGTGTGCACGCACCCTAAAGGAGAAGATAAACACCTTTCTTTAGCGGAGTGAAAATGAACATCCATCTCAGACAATTGGCAGTTGTACTGCTTCTGTCGCGCTCATCATGCAGCCTGACCTAGAAAGGCTGCACATTGCTAGATGGAAGTTGCCACCTTTAATGGGGAACTCCAAGAAAAAAAATTTGCATTGTTCCTTCCCTCCTAAATGATGAATCTGACCTGTCTACTTCAGTTCTAGAATGGTTAGATCGCTTATAAATCAATAAAATCATATCTGCCCTCACCCCTCCCTTATGGGACAATAGATCACAGAGCAGTATCAGCAGGGTGCATGCCCACCGGCTTCGATGCTCACACCTCATGCCACCCACATTCTATATGTCTACTGCATGTAATGCTGTACTCTCCAGAGCTGACAGTGACAGCTGCACAACCATATTGTTATGTCCTCGGCCGTGGGCTGATCTCTCATGGATAATGAGATTGGTGCCCATCCCAAGGCTCAATGTGACTCACCCGCTATGTCCCTGCTGCAGGGCCAGTCCCTGCTAAGCAGGAAGATCAGCGCCCACTACGCATCTCAGCTAATTCTGCTTCCCCTGCCCGTGGTTCCATGCGGCCGTCTGCTTCCTTCTCTTCCAGGAACCTGCATCCCCTTGGCAGGCCTCCTGGGAATTTTCTTAGGATGCACGCACCGCAACCTACACACACTTAAAGGAAAGGTACACCTGTTCCCTATTAGTAGTCAGCCTGTGTGTTGAGCTGCTTTGTGCATAAGGGAGATGCCAGGGCAATGTGTTCATTCTCTAGGAAGGTTGCCTCCATCCAGGTCACACTCCTGCAGTGCTATACACTAGGAAGACTGTTGCCTTGCTTTCTGCATTCTTCTAATACCTCTGTCTCCACAGAATCCTCTGCTGGCAGTTCATTATCCTGGATCTCTCTGGATGGTCTGGATTCCACCCCGGGTTGGCCAAGTCTCTCCTGAAGTACATGGAACCATCTAAATTCCTATACCGACTGGATCAACCTTTCCGGGATTGTATGGAGCACCCAGGATTTATCCTACCGACTAAGCCAATGTTCAAAAGTCTTTTCTGTTCCGTCTGTACAGTTTTCCCTTCTGGTCCAGGATTCACGGCATTTAGACCTCCTGGTGCTGTACCACATGTATCCCTGTACAGGGGCTACCTCGCCAGTGCTCCGCAACAATAGTTCGATGACGCAATCCAGAGGGTCCTCCTTTCAGACACCTTTGTGTTTGTTAAACTTCCTTTAATAAATATCCTTGGTTTTACTGAAATCACACTACAGTTTCTTGCTGTATCAGGTATTCAGATGCACTGCTCCTCCAGTGGTCCTGTGAATCTAAATAACATCCCCACGCCCTTCAGGTGTAACACATATATACTGTCACTTAGTCAGGAGATACAGCAGTAATACAGCGCATATGAGTGGGGCTGCATGTAGTGAGAACATGGGACCAGTAGTGGCCATGCTCCGCAAGCCCCCCCCCCCGCGTTCATTAAACTAGCTAGATGTATGAGGTGGCTGAAATAGAATCACATGAGACCTGTGGCCACGCCCCTGTTAAATATACTAGTTACAAGCATGAGGGGGCTGGAATGTAGGATGAGCAGTCATAGCTTTTACTTGACTGTATCATAAAAGCGCCAATTCTGCACTTTACCGACTCTTCCGATGCCTGTGCAGAGGTATCGGGTGATAGAAGGGCTCATGACAGATATAACTGCCGTTTGTCATAAGCCGATTGATAATGTTCAGCCTAGAGACCCGCACATTATCAATCCTGTGAGGAAAATGTTAAAAATCACAGGCAGAGTACCTCAGAGAAAAAAGCTTTATTACAAAAAAAAGAAAACACACTGACAAGACTCATTCTCCAAATTATTAATCCCTTCACATACCCTCCACCAACAATCCAAATACGAGGTCCCATATCTAAACTCTGCTGCTTTGGAGGCTGCAGTGTAGCCTCCTGTCATCGTGGCCTCCAAGCACAGACTGAGAGAGCCAGAGCTGTGGCCGGGTGGGCAGAGGAAGCATATACCGGTTGCAATGGTACCTGAGGACACTGCTCAGATCCTCAGGTTATCAATGTCCTCACTATTATTAATCCAATGTGTCTGTTTGAGAATCACAGGGCAAGCTTGGTTTCTCAAATTAATCTTCATTAGGTAATAGAGACTATGGTGACTGTCACGGCATCCGCCCCTCCCTGAAATGAAGCGTCACCAGTGACGCTCCTTTCAGTGGCTGATCTGGTCCACGCATGTTGCGATGCTTCTGCATCTGCATTGTGCAATGTGCATAATGACAGCGTGCACTGTGTTGCTGGCTCAGCTGTTATGAGTTGGCAAAAGAGCAGATAGTCAGGGCACATTGCCTGTGTACCTGGCGGTATTCAGATATGAGCGCCCCCCAGCATTTGACGTCACTTATAGGGATGGCGCTGGTCTTTAAAAACCAGGGATTCTGTCAATGCACCCTGAGAGTCTGCTCTGCTCTGTTGCCAGCTCAATGTAGCTGTTCTGAGCCAACAACAAAGAGTGCACTGTTATTGCGCACATTGCGTAGGGACAGTGCAGGGACAAGACCAGTCCCTGAAACGAACATCATTTATGATGCTTCGTTCTATGGAGGGGGAAGGGGCTGTCACAGTGACTGCAGTTCTGCCCATTAGTGACCTGCACTGTGATTTCCAAATGAAGCCTCATCAATCAGGATATAGGGGAAAAAATCAATAGCAGTTATGGCCACTTTACACGCGGCTACATTTCTAGCTTATCCACAGGTAACTTACTGGCTGCAGTGAAATCATGGAGACATTATTCCATTTGTACACAGCAACAAGATAGAACCATGTCTCCATGATTTCACTGCAGCCAGTAAGTTACCTGTGGATAAGCTAGAAATGTAGCCGCGTGTAAAGTGGCCATCAGTGTTGTTAGTGAACAGTAGTGAATTTTTAATGCAACCATATTAAAAATTAATTTTGATTACTCTAATAAAAAATAATTTGGTTGAAAATTTGTTTAGCCTTTGGACCACCTCTTTAACTTTTAAAGGGGAATTCTGGGGACATAATTTTCTTTTGTACTGTCCCTGCCTCCTACATTATGAAGCAGAGCTGTTGACTACAGTTCTAGGATCTACAGTTTGCTTATAAGATCAATAAAATCATATCTGCTGCTCAGCACTCACCCCTCCCTTTGGGGACAGAGAAATTCCCTCATGCTGCAGCAGAAAGCATGTACAGTTTCAAGGGACAGGAAGCTACCAATTTGATATGCGGGGAGATGAGACCATGGTAATGCGGAATCAACCTATGCAGTGCTTTGCCTCTGCTCCTAACCTGATATATGTCAGTACACATTATGCACCATCATAGTCTGTACAGCAGAAGATCACAGCATGTATTTGTATCTTCTTGTGACATGATTGCTATTTGAAGAACAGCCCTGTTTTTACACTACATATGATGTATATCGTGGCCTGGATTGTAGTGTGACTGTGTGATTGTAATGCGAATTGCTCCGTCCCCAAAGGGAGGGATGAGTGCTGAAGAGCAGATATGATTTTATTGATTTATAAGTGATCTAAACATCTAAACATCCTAAAATTGTAGTGCCCAGCTCTGCTTCATCATATAGGAGGGCAGGGACAGTACTAAATTATTTATCTTCCCGGAATTCCCCTTTAGATTCTGAAATTACAAATTCTATTAGAATAACAAATATGAAAACAGGAAATGCCCTAATGGGGAGACTAGGAATGGTAGCAGGAGGACATGAGAAGATGAAATTTTGTAAAAGCTCTTGACCTTCACTTTCCGTTATAAAGCCATTGATAGATTTTTGTTCTGAAGTGTGAATGATCTATTAACCAAGTGGGTCCTCTGCCTGTATGTGATAACAAACCGTGCTTGTTGCTGTGCAGTGGAAATGAGGAAGTTAAAAACTAGCATGCAATCTTTTTTTGTAGACTCAGAGGAAGAGGACACAGGGCAGCTCTGTCGTCTCAAGTGACTTTGTCTCTGTAACAATGGTGTGGAACAAAGACTGCATTGAAGCTGTGTGTTTGAAGATGGTAAAGAGAATGAGGGGGGAGAGCAGACATGGGAAACATTGCACTCCATGCTCATATTGACAGAAGGGCAGTGTATTGAGAAGTCGACTTGTATATTAAGATCTGGTGATACAGTGATTCAAAGATAGAAATCTCAATTATAAATGATCTCTCCAGCAGTAAGTAAACGTATATACTGCTGTACACTGCTTCAAAAAAAGGGGAACACTTGCACAACCAAGTATAACCCCATGACACATAAACTTCAGTGATATCAATTTGTCCAGTTATGCGTCATGTGATGCGCTTCTAAATAGCGCAAGGTTTCAAACTCCGGCACTTAGATGCCGGCATTTGCCCTGCACTCGGGGTTCCATCAGCCATAGGACTTAATTGACAGTGTTAACGCAGGATTACCTTTATGGTAACACTGCATTAATGCTGCCAAATTCTATCTTTTTATTGGAACCTCCATGAATGCAGGCAGTAACGCTGGTGTGAACCTAGCCATAGGTATAAGTGATTGGTATTTAACTATGGTGCAAATAAGTGACAAAAGCTGCAATGGTGAGGCAATGGAGTTCTCAAAAAGAGAATTATTTTGCAGGGGGTAGCCACAGACAGTTATGGCCCCTTTACACACAGCTACAGGTGACAGGTTTTCCACAGGTAACTTGCTGGTTGCAGTGAAATCATGGAGACATGGTTCTATCTTGTTGCTGTGTACAAATGGAACTATGTCTCCATGATTTCACTGCAGCCAGTAAGTTACCTGTGGAAAACCTGTTACCTGTAGCTGCGTGTAAAGGGGCCATTAGGGTGCTTTCACACGCTGTGTATTTGCTGTGTATTTGCTGCGTATTTGCTGCATTGTTTTACGCGCAAGCTCATCAGAAACCAGCAGTGGGTGATTAAATACAGAAGTGGATCATTGGTTTCTTTTAAGGCCCCATTACACGAAACAACATCGTTAACGACATCGCTGATACGTCACGGGTTTAAAGACGTACCAGTGATGTCGTTGCGGCCTTTTTGCGTATGACTCTGGCAAGTTGCAACAATAAATCGTTGGATCGGAGTTGACAGGTTTACCAACATGTTGGTAAACCTAATGATCTCAACTTCAGCAACCTGCTGTATCATTCTGTGTGACACCGTGATAACAATGTCATGGACGACTTCACCCATTCACAGCAATGAACAGGGATCGTTCGCGGGTTTGTGAAAGATCCCTGCTCACAACATCGTTGGTGAATTGTTCACGATGTCTACACGTGTGGCATCTCACCAGCAATGTTGTAATGATGCCAAAAACGACCGCGGGCCCCCGAGATTGTTGCCGACATTGTTTCACCGTGATGCCGTGTAACTGGGCCTTTAGACTTTTCCTCTGATTGTTCCAATCCTGGCTTGTGATGAGCTCACATGTAACAAAATGTATCAAATACACAGCGTGTGAAAACACCCTACATTCTCACCTTATCCTCCTGGCCTCGTTCTTTTCTAGTTTTGCATTTTCTAGTGTCATTGAGGGAACACACCCAGGGGCGTATCTAGGGGGGTGCAGCCGGACCTTTTGCACCGGGCGCAACTCTGCGCCGGTGCCATCATGTCAATTGTCAGGTGTCCGGCGGTGGGTGACTACAGCGCCAACGCTAATCTCCGCGCCGCCCTGCATATTGCGCGCCGCTCTGCTGGTCCGCCACCTGGCAGCAGTTCCCACACCCCCCCTCCCCCTGGTCACGTCCCGGCGCGCCGCAAACAGTGAGCGCACACCGCGCTACAGTGGGACAGAGCAGAAGAAGAGTAGCTGCTGCTGCCTGCCTCCCTCCTTCTGACTGAGTCGTCCGGCCCGTCCTACTCTACACACACTATGAGGTATAATAACCCCCCCCCCGGTCCTCAGAACCAAGGCTGCAGGGCAGCGGGGCTGAAAGCTGGAGATGACAGCACCGACACCCCCCCCCCTTCCCCGCTCCTCGCCTACCCGGGAGGGGGGGGGGGGGGGGGGGCGTCGCCGAAGTAGAGCTGTGCCCCGGGCGCCATGAAGCCTAGTTACACCTCTGAACACACCTCTGACTAATCGGAATGGTAGGTCCCTGGCAGCTTCTGCCTCTTTGCTTCCAATTGGCAGACATTTCAGTCAACCTGGTTAACTCCACACAGCCAGTGTCAATAATTGCTGACCAAACCCCAGGCAGCATTTATCAAATTACCTTTCGTTTTTGGAGCAGTATACGGTAGTATATAAAGAATGCTGGAAGAAACTAAAAATAACTACCAAATGTAAGGCTGCCTTCACATTTGCGTATGGGAAGGCAGCGTATTGCTGCGTTCCCATACGCAGTCAAACGCATGCGCACTGCGTTCCTATGTTTAACATAGGAACGCATAGTGCCTGCGTTTGCTGCGTTCGGGTGCGGATGCGGACGATATCTGCTCCTTCCGGTGTCCAGCATCCGCACCCGGGACGCAGCCAGTTGCATTTTTTTGTGCGCTCGGGGAGCTTGGACAATCAGCAAGCGTTCCCAAGCGCACAAAAAATGCATTGGCTTCAATGGGTCCGCAGTGTTCAGCGCTTGACAGCGCTGGAGAACGCTGCGGACCCATTGAAAAATCTCCCGGTGGCCGCCGGTGATGTCACAGGAGCTCACCGACGGCCACCGGGAGATCAGCTGAGCCACTGCTGTCCTCCTCCTCCCCGCCGCCTGTAATGTGCTAGCGATGTCGGCGGGGAGAACAGCTGATGTGACAGCTGTTTGAATCTTCCCGCGCCGACATCTCCTCTCAGTGTCGGCGCGGGAAGATTCAAACAGCTGTCAGATAAGCTGTTCTCCCCGCCGACACGTCCCGGTGCTTACCGGCGGCGGGGAGGAGGAGATCTCCGGCGCTGAACTCCTCCTCCGCCCCGCCCCCAGACAGCGCCGATTGGCTGCCGGGCTCCCTAGTGATGTGTCCACAGGCGGACATTATCCGCTGCGGACACATCATTTCACACACTGCTTTTGACAGCGTTTGTGTCTGCATGCCATCAGCATGCAGACACAAACGCTAGTGTGAAGCCAGCCTTACTGAGTCACATTGCCTTTTATCTTATCTTTTATCTTTTACCTTATCTTCTGTGGTTGCTATTAAAACTTCGATTTTAGCGAGTAGGTGTCATTTTTCTAAAATAATCATTGTCAAAATAGACCGGAAAATACCGGTACTAGGCTCCACAAAGACAAGTGTTCAGAGCTGCGGAAAACCTTATATTCAAAAGGAATGTTGGCATTTCAATAGCCTTTAGAAAAAAAGCTCTAAGTATTCTAACATCAAATACCCGTGATCCATACATTTGTAGTGTCATCTAATATGAAGTTCATCCAAAATATATATTTCTCTAAGTATTTTTCTTAAGAACAAAAAGCGGCCCTGCAATCTCTACTTGTAATGCTTCCTTTACATGCCACTACAGAAGGTTAGAAACCACGCGGGTGTCGGAGACAATTGTAACTTGTACCTTCAAAACACCGCGAGGTAGCGGCGTGTAATTCAGGTTGTTGCCACCGGTCACTTTGGATACCTGTTTCCCAGCCGTGCTCAAAAACAAGTAGGTATAAACCCTATGGTAGCGGCGTGTAATCGAGGAACAGGAAGGTATTTTCGTCACCTAGTGAACTCCCTGGGGCGTGACACAGCCTCCGGCATACCACGCTCCATCAGCGATCATTGGTGGAAGCTCCTGCGTTACGATTGGTTGTCCCTGCATAGGGCGGCATATTTAAGGAGATGATCAGTCACACTACACAATTGCTATAGCATCATGTATTAGCCAGCCTTCCTGCGCTGGCTGGCCAATCATGATGCTATTGCATTGTCCAATCACCTTACGAGTGTCTCGTAATCCACAACTCTGGCACGCCTATGTGTTGTCCCTGCTGCCCCAGGTCCGCCCATATTCCCTTGTGGTAGCGGCGTGTAAATCAGGGAAGGTGCTCTACAGAAGGTAACCTGCGTCACCCGTCGGTGCTTCCAGGGATTGAAAAAACCTACTGTGGAGCACCTTGTAGCGGCGTGTAATTGCGGTATCAGGTACTGTTAGGAATCGTTGAAACGTGCACGTGCACGTGCGACACCCGGTGGTTTCTAACCTTCGGTAGTGGCGTGTAAAGGTACCATAATGGTACCTTTACATGCCGCTACAGAAGGTTAGAAATAACAGGGTGTCGGAGACAATTGTATCTTGCACAGTCAAAACACCGCGAGATAGCAGCGTGTAAATCAGGTTGGTGCCACCGGTCACTGTCAACACCTGTTTTTGAGCAGTGCTCAAAAACAGGTTGGTTTCAACCCAATGGTAGCAGCGTGTAAATGAGGAACAGGAAGGTTTTTGCGACACCTAGTGAACTCCCTGCGGCGTGACACAGCCTCCGGGATATCGCCCCCTTCAGTGATCATTGGTGGAAGCTCCTGCGTTACGATTGGTTGTCCCTGCATAGGGCGGCATATTCAAGGAGATGACCAGTCACACTACACAATTGCAATAGCATCATGTATTAGCCAGCCTTCCTGCGCTGGCTGGCCAATCATGATGCTATTGCTTTGTCCAATCACCGTACAAGCGTCTCGTAATCCACAACTCTGGCACGCCTATGTGTTGTCCCTGCTGCCCAGGTCCTCCCATATTCCCTTCTGTAGCGGCGTGTAAATGAGGGAAGGTGCTCTACAGAAGGTAACCTGCGGACCCGTCGGTGCCTCCAGGGATAGAAAAAACCTTCTGTAGAGCACCTTGTAGCGGCGTGTAAATGCGGTATCAGGTATCTTTAGCAACCGTTGGAACGTGCTCGTGCACGTGAGACACCCGGTTGTTTCTATCCTTCTGTAGCGGCGTGTAAAGGTACCATAATGGCCACTTTACACGCGGCAACAGGAAGATAGAAACCGGCAGGTGTCGGAGACAATTGTACCTTTTACCTTCAAAACACCTGGCTGCGTGTAATTCAGGTATCTGCAAGGTGTTTTGAAGGTAAAAGGTACAATTGTCTCCGACACCTGCCGCTTTCTATCTTCCTGTTGCCGCGTGTAAAGTGGCCATAATGGTACCTTTACACGCCGCTACAGGATGGTGGAAACAACCGGGTAGATGAGAGAAATGTATCTTGCACCGCCAAATCAACCGAGGTAGCGACGTGTAAAGATGGTTGTTTCCACCCGTCACTTGCGGCACCTGTTTCAGAGCAGAGCTCAAAAACAGGTTGATTTCAAGGCGATGGTTACGGCCTTTATCGGTGTGTAAATACGGAACAGGAGGGTTGTTTCGACACCATGCTATCTACCTGGGGCGTGACACAGGCTCCGGGATACCGCGCCCCATCAGCGATCATTGGTGGAAGCTCCTGAGTTACGATTGGTAGACGCTGCATAGGGCGGCATATTTAAGGAGCTGTCCAGTCACACTACACAATTGCTCGAGCGTCATGTATTAGTCAGCCTCCTGCGCTGGATTGCCAATCATGATGCTATTGCTTTGTCCTATCAGCATACAGAATTCTCGTAATCCACAATTGTGGCACGCCTATGTGTTTTCCCTGCTGCCTTTGTCCCGCCCATATTACGTTGTTATAGCGGCGTGTAAATGAGGTAAGGTGAGCTACAGAAGGTAACTTGTGGCACCCGGCAGTGTATCCAGAGATAGATGTAACCTACTGTAGCGCACTTGTTGCGGCGTGTAAAGGTGGTGCGGGTACCGTTTTCAACCGTTTGTGCGTGCTCGTGCACGTGAAGCACTCGGTTGTTTCCACCATCCTGTAGCGGCGTGTAAAGGTACCAACAGAGATAGCTGTAGACTAAGGTGAAATGAAAGGATGAACTCTCACTTTTATTTCTCTCTATTGCTGCTCTTTTCAAAGGTGAGCGATCAGGCACATTAACACAAGAGGAGCTAATTGTGACCCCAAATTAAGGACTGTGCACGCTGCGTATTTGCTGCATTTTTTTATGCGCAAGCTCATCACAAACCACTAGTGGGAGATTAAATACAGAAATGGAGCACTTGTTTCTATTAGGGCTCGGACACACTCTCCTAGTTACATCCATGTTTGACAGAAGAGACTCGGAACAGGATGGAGCAGTGACCCTGAGCGGCTTCTCTCTCTCTGGACAGGGAATGTCAGCTGCTTGTATTTCTGTGCAGCATCGCATTCCCTGTCCAGAGAGAGAGAAGCCGTTCAGGGTCACTGCTCCATCCTGTTCCGAGTCTCGTCTGTCAAACTTGGATGAGTGTGTCCAAGCTCTGATTGTTCCACTCCTGGTTTCTGATGAGCTGGCGCGTAAAAGAATGCAGCAAATACACAGCATGTGAAAACACCCTAAATACTTGGTGTAGACCAGGGGTCTCAAACTCGGCTGGGTTGGTGGGCCGCACATAGAAAAACATTTATAGCGGGGGGGCCGCATCCCTTGTAGGACTAAGTGATATTTTTAGTAATACCAGAATTTTTTGCTCAATGTAGTAAAGTACAAATCCTGATTCCTTTCTTGTAGTAATGTCCCCATCCTGTAGTAATGTCCTTTTCTACTGATGTCCCCATCCTGATCCCTTTTTCTAGTGATGATCCCTATCCTGATCCCTTTTTCTAGTGATGTCCACCATTCTGATCCTTTTTCTAGTGATGTTCCCCATCGATCATAGTCCCCTTTTGTAGTGATGCCCCCACACTGATCTCCTTTTGTAGTGATGTCCCCCATCCTGATCCCCTTTTCTAGTGATGTCCCCATCAATCATGGTCCCTTTTTGTAGTGATGTCCCATCCTGATCCCCTTTTCTAGTGATGACCCCCTTCCTGATCTCCTTTTCTAGTGATGTCCCCCTTCCCATTCCCCTTTAGTAGTGATGTCCCCCATCTTGATCCCCTTTAGTAGTGATGTCCCCCATCCCGATCCCCTTTTATAGTGATGTCCCCCATCCTGATCTACTTTTATAGTGATGTCCCCCATCCCGATCCCCTTTTATAGTGATGTCACCCATCCTGATCCCCTTTTATAGTGATGTCACCCATCTCGATCCCCTTTTATAGTGATGTCCCCCATCCCGATCCCCTTTTATAGTGATGTCACCCATCCTGATCTACCTTTATAGTGATGCCCCCCATCCTGATCCACTTTTATAGTGATGTCACCCATCCTGATCTACCTTTATAGTGATGTCCCCCATCCCGATCCCCTTTTATAGTAATGTCCCCCATCCTGATCCCCTTTTATAGTGATGTCACCCATCCTAATCTACCTTTATAGTGATGTCCCCCATCCAGATCCCCTTTTATAGTAATGTCCCCCATCCCGATCCCCTTTTATAGTGATGTCACCCATCCTGATCTACCTTTATAGCGATGTCCCCCATCCCGATCCCCTTTTATAGTAATGTCCCCCATCCTGATCCCCTTTTATAGTGATGTCACCCATCCTGATCTACCTTTATAGTGATGTCCCCCATCCCGATCCCCTTTTATAGTGATGTCCCCCATCCTGATCCCCTTTTATAGTGATGTCCCCCATCCTGATCCCCTTTTATGGTGATGTCACCCATCCTGATCTACCTTTATAGTGATGCCCCCCCATCCTGATCTACTTTTATAGTGATGCCCCCCATCCAGTTTTACCTTCTTACACACTCAAATACACACTCTATCACACTCACACACAAACCCACACACAAACCCCCCCACACACACACACATACTCTCAAACACACTCTCACACATCCTCATACACACTCTTACACTCACACTCATACACACACTGAAACTCGCACACACTTTCTTATATACACATCCTCACTCACACACATACACACACCTTCTCACACACACTCACACTTTTGTCACTTTAATGATGCATCGCTCCAGTGCAGGGGGCCGCCGCGGTCCACGCTATACTGACTTCCGGCCTCCGCTGTGCTATGACTTCCTCCAGTCGCCACTCAGACAAGCTCTGTTGCTCATCAAGATGAATGCAATCTGCCAGCCAGAGGCCTGCAGGTGACGTCATATTCTGCCGTCAGCTGCGGGCCTCTCATTGGCTGGCAGCATGCATTGATCTTGCAGAGTGGCAGAGCTTGTTAGTGCTGCGGACGGAAGTCCTCACACAGCGGGGACTGCAGCGGCCCCCTGCACTGGGGCAACTCATCATTAAGTTGTCCAAGGTGCCGCGGGCCACATAGTGAAGCCCCGGGGGCCGCATGCGGCCCTCGGGCCGCGAGTTTGAGACCCCTGGTGTAGACACTTCTCTTGGCAGGAAAAATTCAGAGGTATTTTTGCAGCATTTTCAATGCATTCTTTACAATGGTTTTTCGTTAAATCTGCAGCAAAAATGCTGAAAGGATAGATATATGGCAGATTTAAATCTCCACCAAATCTGCAAGGAGAAAAGAAGCACTGTG
The DNA here is from genome assembly GCA_033576535.1 of Allobates femoralis. NCBI lineage: Eukaryota > Metazoa > Chordata > Amphibia > Anura > Aromobatidae > Allobates > Allobates femoralis. The sequence goes on along the minus strand of JARQOC010000002.1, from coordinate 333,053,476 downwards.
TGCATGAAACTTCAGATGTCTCAGTCACTTTGCTGGACTCAGGAAATCTGTCAGGTTATGTGACAAATCTGCAACGTGTGCACAGGTCCTAACACTATTTTTAGATCTGTAATTTAAAAGAACACTCCAGATAAAATTGATTAAAAGAACACTCCAGATAAAACTGATGTGAAAAATTGTCACAGGACCTGAAGGGTCAGAGCATGATTCTATTTTTTCAAGAAAGTCATATCCTTAGTATGCTAAATAATGAAAAATGATGCTACTGAACCTAAAAATACTACCATAAGACCACAAAACAAAGCACCCTGTATGGAGTATGGTTTCTATCATGATTGGAAACTGATTAAATATGGTGCTGCGAAAAGGGGTGTGCACAGTCTGCCGGACACATACACTCCCTGACAGACGTTACGTCGCTTATCCATGTTATGTAAATAAAAGCTTGTAACCTGACGTTAAATTCATCCATTGGTTGTATGAATTACTCTTTTGAAAGCTGAAACCCTCCCAAATTTGGTTTAGTTTAAGAAAATATATTGGCATCAATGCTGAAATATTAATCATGTAATGAACACAGAATGGTCAGATTTTGGCAAGACAAAAGTTTTGTCGCCCACAGAAAGTAATGTGATATTCAAACAAATTATTAACTTAAAATACAAATATATGTTGCATAACAATGGTGAATGACGTTTTCGTGCTATTAGTCATATTTAATATTTTGTGTGACTTCCATGAGCTTGAAGGACTGAATCCATGCGGTTCAACAATGATTCATACAATTTATTAATGAAGTCATCAGGAATAGCAAAGAATGCAGTCTTACATGCCTCCCAGAGTTCATCTAGATTCTTTCGTTTTGTCTTCCAAGCTTCCTCTTTCATCCTACCCCAAACATACTCAATGAGGTTCATGTCTGGTGACTGGGCTGGCCAGTCCTTGAGCACCTTGATTTTTTTTGCCTGGAAGAACTTTGTTGTAGAGATAGACGTAAGAGATGGAGCACCATCCTGCTGCAGAATTTGACCCCTTTTATGATTTGGAATATAAGAGATAGTTAATACTTCTTGATATTTTAAGCTATTGATATTGCCTTCCACCTTGCAAATGTTTCGCACACCCCCGTACTGAATGTAACCCCAGACCATGATCTTTCCACCACCAAATTTAACTGTTTTCTGGGTGTATTTCAGATCCATATGGGCTCCAGTAGGTCTCCTGCAGTATTTGCGGCGGCTGGGGTGTAATTCTACTGAAAATTCATCAGAGAAATCCACCGTCTACCACTTTTCCAGCGTCCATCTGTTTAGCAGGCTGTGGGACTTTGCAAATGCCACACAGTTTTTTATTTACCTTTTGAATAGTGCTGGTTTCTGGGCATGGAGTCAATTTCGAGACAGAATCCTACAAACTGTTCTAGATGACACAGGGATTTGAGGTGAGCAGGCCTGTTAGAGCTCAGCTGCAGTGGAAGAGGGGCCTCTTGATAATCAAGGCTTTGGTTGCAGGGTGGATTTTTGGCATGTTGTCAGAGCTCAAATGTAGTTCAAGTGAAGGTCTGGGGTTTTTTTTATACACACCTACTAATTAACTGATCAGTTACTGAGCACAGGTGAGGATGTAAACTAGGATTGGGTACATTATATAACCAGGCAACAAAACTTTGTCTTGCTAAAATCTGACCATTCTATGTTCATTCAATATTTCAGCATTGATGCCAATTTATTTTCTTAACCTGAACCAAATTTCGGAGTGTTTTAGCTTTCAGAAGAGTAATTTATACAACCAATGGATGAATTTAACGTCAGGTTATAAGCTTTTATTTACATAACATGGATAAGCAACATAACTTCTGTCAGGGAGTGTATGCCCTAGTGTCTCCTGTGATGTAAATGCACCAGCATGTCCTGTGATTTATACGCCTCAGCATCTTCTGTGATATACAGTGGTGTTCAAAAGTCCTGCATAGGCATAAGATAAATAGATTTTTCAAGTTTTAAACGTTTTCTGTCGAATATCTTCGATGCTAATATTACATATTATATATGGTTTTGTTCAGAATATAATTTTGCATTCTCTCCCTGTAATATTTTTAGCTTTTGAAGAAGTTTTGCCTGAAATTAGTGCAACAATATGGGAATTGAAAGCACAACTAAATATTGTACAGCTTCAGATCCAAAATTAGCCAATCACAGATGAAGTTCTTGTGACCAATCATAACCTGGATATGGCAGCCAATCACTTTCCATTACATTGCATCACATCTGCTGCTTTGTTTGTTTGTTTTATCTGTTGGTCTATCTAGTGAATCATACTGTAGAGCTTTATGATGGGAGCCTTCAGAATTTTGTCAGCGGAGGATCGTGTGCAAGTTGTGGTGCTACATGAAGAGGGTTATACTGGCCCCCAGATCGCAAGGAAGGTCGGCTGTAATCAGAGTACAGTTGTAAGAATTCTGCAGAAACATAAGCAGCTTGGAATTACCCAGGACAGGCCCAGATCTGGTCGGCCCAGAAAGTCAACTAAAAGGAAGGATAGAGTACTGATAAGAACATCCCTTACCCATGGAAAGCTCACCTCTCCTCAGCTTCTGCGAGAATGGCAAGAAAAGTGCAATATTGAGGTAGCAACATCAACTGTTAGGAAGAGATGTTTGGAAGCAGGATTGAGAGGGTGCAAGGCCCGAAAGAAGCCATTAATGACAGCCATACAAAGACAAAGGCAAAAACTGTGGGCATTGAAATATTCAAAATGGAGGAGAGAGGAGTGGGAAAAAAGGGCTATTTAGTGATGAAAGCACTTTTTGCATTTTAGGAAATGATGGCAAGTCTTATATGAGAAGGTTTCCACATGAAGAGTACAAGCCAGAGTGTTTGAGCTTCTCTGTGAAATATCCGATGAAAGTAATGGTCTGGGTCTGTATGGCAGCCAATGGTGCTGGAAAGCTTCATATTGTGGAGGGTATGGTTAATGCAAAAAAATACATAGACATCCTTAATAAGAAAATGCTGCCTTCTGCTCAACACCTGTTTTCAGGGGATTATATCTTCCAGGATGATAATGCTCCTTGTTACAGAGCTAAGACAGTAACGGAATGGAAAAAAAAGAACAAGGTAGCTACTATTGACTGGCCAGCCCAGTCCCCGGACCTCAATCCAATTGAAAATTTGTGGCACAAGGTATCAATAGAGAGATCTAAAAAACAGCCAAGGACCAAGAGAGAGTTGATTGAGACTCTGATACAGGCCTGGAACCACATCATCATTAGTGAACATCTGCAGAAGCTTGTTCACTCAATGCCACAGGGATGCATATTGGTGCTCAAGAGCAAAGGCTGGCCAATAAAGTATTAGAAGCTAAAGATGCACTCAAAAGGCCCTTAAAAAGTAAAATTTAAGTCTGTGTGAACTTGCATTGGAAGTTAATGAACTTAGAAACCTGTTCAATATTCTACACACTGTGCTGGTGTAGGTATAGTTATGCTGTAAAAAAAAATATTAAAAATGTGCATACCATAACAATTTATACACTTGGGACATTCAAAAATGAGTATGGCATACAATGAGGGATTACAAAAACATATGTTCCACCAGTTTCACTGTAGAGATGCAGAAGTATGAAATATATAGTTTTCTTCACGCCTATGCAGGACTTTTGAACACCACTGTATATGCCCCAGCATAATGTGAAATCAGTTATGTAAGTGAAAACTATTCAATACAGTTCTGGGAATAAGTAAAAATGTAAAAAAAAAAGTTGAATAAAATGTACATGAGGGTGCAGCATACTCATCACAGGAGACACTGCAATACTTCTGTACTAAAGGGCATGAAACCTGGCAGTTATATTCTGAAATAGCATGCTAGGTCTTTTTTTTGGCCTAATAGACAACCATACCTAGAGGCCACCCTGAAAGTGTTAAAGACGGAATCCTCCCCTCCCCATGCAGATGTCGCTATTGTGGTGATCAAAACAGACATGTGGAAGCGCACGTTGCGCGAAACGGTGCCGTCGTCACCTCAGCTATACACCCCCCACACAGCCCCTCCCTGCACCATGTGAATATGGCACCCTGAATAAAAGCACAGCAACAGACCGGTGAGTGCCGTCTTCCTTATTTCAAGATGCTATTGTGGTGATTGACAGCATTATATAGGTAGTTAAATGGTTGTGATCGGTGCTAAAATCGATTGTGGCTGATGTAAGAGGATATTAGCTATAGCATACAGCTATATAATACACCTGCTGTATTTTTGCAAGTAGGATGGGGTCATTTTATTGAAGAAAAAATCATCACTAAGGATTTCCGACCCTTAATGACCACCATAAAACAAAGTATCAGAGATCATCATAGCATTATAAAAATATTGTATTATAAAATATCAAAATAACTACAGCATACTGGTGAAAAAGTCTTATTTCTATGTAGGGTCATCTCATGTGGAATCCATCAAAAGAAAACTACTATGGCTTTGTATGGGTGGGAACACACTGGAATTTAAAAAAATTGGTCCATTTCTCATCCAGGAGAGTTGGACGAGTGACATCCATTTTTTTGATCCGTGTGGCATGCAACTGCTATGCGAGTGTGCAATTTTTTTTCTCAGATAACATCCAAGTGGTGTCCGTGTGACATCCATGTGCAATGTGATTTGTTTTCTCTGCAGCTATTACTGTAGAATCATTTACAGGAAAATTTTACAGTGTTCTGAGCTACAGAATGATAATGTATCAGTTAAAAAAACGGATCGCACTAGCATGGTCCGTGTGCTGTCCGTCATTTTGTCAGACCCATAGACTTGCATTGGCGAGTCTTGCACAAGAATCGCAGACTGTCGCAGCGTGTTGCAACTTATTTCTCATCCAGATTCTGGATGAGAAAAAAGCGGACAACACACGTTAATCTTTTCTCACTCATTCTGTAACATTGGTCCAAGGGCAATGCGAGATTTTCTTGCATTGCAGTCGTTCGATTTTCACGCCAGTGTGTACGTACCCTTAGCCTCTGACCTGCACAAGGCAATGCAGATTTCCAGCTGTTTTCTTACATTTAAAAAGGCATTAATTATGTTTACATGTTATTTATTTTCTTCAGCGTTTGCAACCTTAGGCTTATAAACCTAAAACATAGCTAATGGGAGATGAAGGTGTCTTTGAATCAAGGCTACTGAAATCATAGGCACCCAGCAATTACTTATTACACTGCAAAACTACAATAACTACAGTAAGTGATGACAGGCTCCAGTTGCCTGGAGAGACTACCGTAATAAAAAAAATGACAAATCTAACCCCACTTTACTAAAATGCATCTAAAAATTAAAAGGAAAGATGAATGTAGTATCCCAGTGTGCATAATTGTCCAAACTAATAAAATCTAAAAGTATGTGCAGTACATACCGTATATACTCGTGTATAAGCCGACCCGTGTATAAGCCGACCCCCCTACTTTTGCCCCCAAAACCTGGGAAAACCTATTGACTCGTGTATAAGCCGAGTCCCGAATACAGTATACAGGACTCGGATTCGTAAACTCGCTAAGACTCGCTCAGACTCGCTCAGAATCGCTAAGACTCGCTCAGAATTGCTCAGAATCGCTAAGACTCGCTCAGAATCGCTAAGACTCGCTTAGACTCGCTACTGACAGCGGGTATCCGAGTCTCTAATACAGTGACTCGCGTATAAGCCGAGGGGGGGACTTTTCAGCCCGATTTTTGGGCTGAAAAACTCGGCTTATACGTGAGTATATACGGTATATTTCATATGTCCAGTTATCATCAATTTTTAATAAATCCAGTATTAAAAGAAAATGGAAGCATTATAAGTATAGCAAAACAAAACCCATAAAATCAAGTCACCCCATTTTCCCTCCATTAACCAAAAAAAAATATTACAAAGGTATTAAAAAATACAAATATTTGCTATCACTTCATTCATAAAATTCCAATCTATCAAAATATAAGATTCATTAAACCGGCGATTATATTTGACCATTGCAAAAAATTAGATAAGAAGCGATCATAATTTCATATCTTTCCCAAATTGGTATCCATAAAACATTCGCATGACTTGCAAAACAATAAGCCCTCATGAAGCTCCAGTTATTGAAAAATGAACGTGTTAGGCTGGCTTCACACCACGGCACAATCTGATCCGGGGCTGTCCGGTCATCCGGTTTCCATGAGTCCAGGAGAATCCGGGAGGAATCAGATTTTTCTCCTGGACACAAAATCGGAGCATGCACCATTTTTGTGTCCGGGGAGAAAAATCTCCCCAAATTGAATCTTCCCGGATTCTCCAGCATCCTCCAGGATCTGGGGTAATCCGGCGCTCCCTAATATGGGAGCCTAAGAGGCCGGATTGCCCTGATCCGGGAGGATCCGGGAACCGGACACCTGCGGCTGCACAATGCTGTAATTTCAGGACCACGGCTAGCTCCCGCGGTCCTGAATTATCAGCAGCGTCAACTGCGTCTGGCTGCACAACGGACCGGAGGGCATATTAGCCCTCCGGTTCTATGTGCTGATCCGGTCCGGGGCTGTCAGGTTCACCCCTGACAGCCCCGGATCGGATTGTGTCGTGGTGTGAAGCCGGCCTTACAGGTCTTGAAAATAATGGCAGCACAAAACAAAAATGGTGTCACAACTTACCACATAAGGGTATGTGCCCACAGGACGTTTTTTGAGCAGTCCTGAATGCAGGAAAACCTGAGGATCCTAGAGTTCTTGACAGGAGAAGTGCTATGATCTGGTCTGCGTTTTTTGCACGTTTTTACTGCGTTTTTTTGTGCGTTTTTGATGCTGCGTTTTTCCAGCGTTTTTCCCATTGACTGCACCAAAAAAGCAAAAAGAATTGACACTTGCAAAACCAATGTGTGTGCACAGCGTTTTTGTAAAACACATTGGTTTTGCTGGGAAGCCCAACCGCAGGAACAAATTAGCATACATTACCATAAAACCAATGGTTTTCTGCAAGCGGAAACCGCAGCAAAACCACAGCAAAAACGCCCTGTGGGCACATACCCTAACAACAAGCACACACAGCAATAAGTAATGGATCAGGCACTCATATGGAATCTGAGGAAGGTCTCGTAAGATCACATGCACACATTGAGTATTTGAAGAGTACCTTACCTCAGTATTTGTAACACAAAATCAGGAGTGCGTGATAAATACAGAAGTTGTGACGTGTTTCTATGATACTTTATCTGCTACAAATACTGGAGATAAAAACCTCACCAAGTTTTAGAACGGACAGCCACGGATCCCCCAAAAGACGCAGTGTGAAAGCAGCCTCACCAGGCTGTCACTCACCAGGCTGTGTTTTGCCATTTCAATGCAATCTGTATCTTATCAGCAGGAGATCATTATCACAGGACAGTTTGGCACAATTATATACTTCATATAAAAACACCTTGGAGTCAGGCCAGGTCTCTTAGTTTATAACTAACTTGGAGCTGGTGTGAGAAGACGTTTTAGTATGATTTCTCCCAAATAAAGACGCACTAATATGACCAGTATCATTTACTGATACTGGTCCGCGTGCAAGTTTTTCTCGCATTGCACTCGTGCGAGTCATACGCCCGTGTGCCTCCACCCTAAAGGTACCATCACACGTGGAAATATCTCCGGCAACATCGCCAGCAACTGACGAGAGCGCCCACGTTTTTGGCCGCTGGCCAAGATCGCTTGCTCCTGTCAAATGGAGAGACATCGCCGGCAACACAGCGGCGATATTGAAAGCAACTATCGCTGCCAGGGTTAAATTCAACCCTGGCAGCGATCTTTAACATTGCAGTCAATGGAGGAAGTTGCTTGCAACATCGCTGTTGCGATGTCAGACAGGGCGATTCAGGCAGATCGCCTGAGCAACATCGCCAGATTTCCGAACATTGTCCTGAAACCTGGCGATGTTGCTGAAGCAACTATCGCCGTTGATATCACCCTGTTACACGGGGCAACTCACCAGCGATGTTGCCGCACCTTGGCCACGCCCCTGAGTTGCCGGCGATGTTGCTAGAGATTTTCCCCGTGTAACGGGGCCTTAAGGTGCATTATCCTGATGTTGGTTTCCTCCCATCAGTACCTCTTGGAGAAAAGCTTCATTACTTCTGGACTTCCTGGGTCTGTAAGAATTTGATTATACATTTAAAGGGATCCTGTCACCTCCAAAACGCCTCCTAAGCTAGCAAAACATGTCCCTGCAGCATCCCATCACTAATCTCACACTTCTTTTGTCTCCTAAAAGCATCCTGTGAAAGTGCATAAAAACATTTTAATACTTACTCAGTGATTATATATATATAATAACCACGGGGTAGCTTTATAATGTTATGGACATGTGGCCCTGGATCTTCTATTTTCTTTGACTTTTCACGGTCGGAGCCAGCCACCTTTCAGGAGCCTGGGAATCCAGAGGTGAATTCGTTGAGGTGAGCGGCCTCTCTTCCCCACCCCTTCACAACTGTTCTAAATTAATGTCCTTAGTAGTTTTTTTCTTTACCTCTAATTCCTTCATCTTCTTCTCCAGCGGTGGCCATAATGGGATGTGCTGGGGGGAAGCAAGTGGTGTCGGAGAATTCCCCCAGAGAAGCCTCTGCGACCCGTCGAGACCGTCCGACAGTGGAATACCATAAAAAATGGTGACCTCCTTTGCATGCAGCAATGAAAAAGCTGCTAGACAGTTTTTACTCCAATTAAAGTGGAAGACTTTTTCCGGTTGCTTTTGAGTTCTTCTAAGAGCTTTTTGTTTATTTTATTTTCCTCTTCCCAAGTTTAGTGCCAGTTGAGCTTCCCCCTGATGAATTAGCAGGACTGTAGCCTTTGAGTTACACCTCAAAGCCCTTAATGGACTCTACCCTTAATGGACTTTACACCATTGTAATGGAATTTTGCTGATCCCTGTGGGACTTTCCTTATATCTACCATTTATATATGTGATATGTGTCTTTGAGACTTACTATAGTCTGTGCTGCAGTAAAGTTTTTTTTTTATTCACTTCTTGTGTTGGCCTGATTCTGCAAAGTGCTTTGATACTACCCTACAGAAACTGGTGAACAAGCCACAGAACAGTCTGAGGTATGGAAATGCAAGACATTACACACACTGCTGTAGAACAGGGCTGGCCAAGTGCAGTCATCAAACAGTGCATGTTTTCAGGATTTACTTAGCATTGCATAAGGTGCTGTTATGATCACCTCTGCAGGTGTAATTAGCACCTGTACAATGCTAAGGAAATTCTGAAAACTTGAACAGTTTTCCGACCTTGAGGACTGTAGTTGGCCACCTCTCTCCTAGACGTCTGTGTAGAGGTAGCCAGGGGAAATCCTCGAGCTCTTTCACCACAACTATTTGCTCTCCCTGGACCCACTTAGGCCCTATGCCCACAGTGCTATTTTTACGCAGATTTTGAGAATCTGCGTCAAAATCTGCATGTCTATCCTGAGGCCAGCAAAGTCTATCACAGGTCAGAAGTGCTGTGTCCACATTACTTTTTTTTTCCTTGCGCATGTCTTTTTTCTGCCTCAAAATCTGCACCAAATCTGCAAGGAGAAAAAAAACATTGGCACAGCACTTCCGAACACTCACAGACTTTGCTGCCACCAGGATAGACATGCAGATTATGATGCAGATTCTCAAAATTTGCTTCACAAAAAACATTAAACAACATACGGTGGGCATGGGGCCTTACAACAATATGGTGGGGTTACATTCACAGAAAACATTCCCCATATGCTTTGAGAGCATGCATGTGTGCGAGTGTGATAAGTGGTGCCATCACAAACATTACTTCAGTTCAGACTAGAGGGGTCTTGCAAATTTGAACTGTGCTGCAATCCCTGACGTCACCGCTTCTCAAATTGGCAGTTTCACAAGATATATCCTCCACATGTCATGCAATATTGCAGTTCTCACGAGACAGCTAGTGTTACCATCGCTGACACCACTGAGGTTATCTCAGGTCACACAGTGGAATTCCCTGCTGTGTAATACCTAAAGTGTAACCTGAGACAACCTCAGGAAAGTCATGAGGATGCCTGAGGATCATGAGTGAGCCCAGATGCATTATGACAGCAAGGCTAAAGGACCAGTCACACATAACGTGCACCAGCAATCCCAATAACGATGTGCAGAGATCGCTGGTGCATCGTTTTTCACATCGCTGGTAAGATGTCAAACAGGTATCTCACCAGCGACGCACTAGCAATCCAGAATTATACCGAGGTCGTTGGGAATTGTCACTCCATAGCGTAGGTCATTGTCCCTGTCAAACACAAAGATGTAGTGCTCCCAGCATGAGCACAACCACGTAGAAATGACCAGAGCAGTGTGTAACGATCAACGATCTCACAGCAGGGCCATATCATTGGTGCGTGTCACACATAACGAGATCGCTAACGGGATGTGTGTGACACCGTGATAACGATTTTGTTTACGACTTCGCCTATTCAGAACTGAAGGACGTAGGCAACCAAACGACCGCAAGTATCGTTCGCTTGTCGCGGAATCGTTGCTGTGTCGTTCACGATATCTGTACGTGTGACACCTCACCAACGATCATTGAACGACGTTCAAGCGATCCAGGTCAAGCCGGATCGTTGGTTGGATCGATGACACATTGAAGCGTGTAATGGGCCCTTTAAAATCATCTCATGTGGGAGAGTTGAGAAATCTCCAAACACATTAATGGCCACTTTACACGCAGCTGGTTCTATCTTGTTGCTGTGTAAAAATGGAACTATGTCTCCATGATTTCACTGCAACCAGTAAGTTACCTGTGGAAAACCTGTTACCTGTAGCTGCGTGTAAAGGTACCTTAAGGGTGCATGCACACAATCAATGAGGGCAGCGTTTTGGACGCAGCGCATTGCCGCTGCGTCCAAAATGCTGCGTTGTACAGTAGAGTGCAGTACAGCTCCTCCAAACCGTGAGCATACAGCCTTATTGGTAGGCTGACTCCACCAAAATCAGTGGATTTAAAGGAAATCTGTCAGGTCCTTTATGCCCCCAGGATCACCAGCAGTTATGTGCACATATGTATATTTCCTGCCTAAAAGTCCCTTCATGTGTTTGCATACATAAACTGATCTTTACAAAAAGTATTTCAAAAGTTCCATTTATGATATGCAAATTAGGGCTTTGACAAGTCAAGGGGGCTTTAGTTCCCCGACTAGTCAGCCCACTTAGCATGGTATCACAACCTTGTGGGCGTGATAACATGCTTTCCAAAAGCTGGTGTCTTTGCCATGTGCACGGTTTTGTTCCTCTCACAGCATAATGGTGGGTTTACACACACCAATCATTGTATCCAATCTCTGAACCAATCTCTGGTTGCAGTGAAATCATGGACAGATTGCTCCATGTTGTACACAGCCACAAAATGGAACTATGTGTCCATGATTTCACTGCAACCAGAGATTGGTTCAGAGATTGGATACAATGATTGGTGTGTGTAAACCCACATTAAGCTTCTGAAGCCTGGTGTACAGGTCCAGTTTCAGATAAGCGTAGTATGCATGATCAGAAGTCGTCTGCATGCATACACCTGGCTTCAGAGTAATGCACAGGACTGCAAATACATGAAGGGACTGTTAAGGCCACTTTACACACACCAACTTATCTGTCCAACTTCTGACCAACTCACTGGTTGCAGTGAAATCATGGACACATTGTTCCATTTGTACACAGCCACAAAATGGAGCAATGTGTCCATGATTTCACTGCAACCAGCAAGTTGGTCAGAAGTTGGACAGATAAGTTGGTGTGTGTAAAGTGGCCCTTAGGCTATGTGCCCACGCAGTAGTTTTTATCTGCACCTCTCGTGCAAGGTCCTAGCAGGTCAATGCCTGCTCCTGCTCCCGCTTACCAAGCACTCGGCGGAGGGTAAGTATAACAATCTTTATCATTTTTAATACATTTAGCTGAATTTTACATTTGATTTCACGGTGTATAATGCCTTGCGAAATCAAATGGGGCTGTGACATATGTCACACAGGGGAGGAGGAACAGGAGATTCTTCCTCCGCTCTGTGACATCAGCACCAGCGTTTTCCCACTGGAATTACGCATCGTCTGAATGGCGATGCGTAATTCCAGCGGTTATCATGGGGCCTATGGGAGAAAGCGCGCGCTAAAAAGAGGAAATAATTGACATGTTCATTCTTTTTACGTGCGCGCTCTCTCCCATAAAAGCGCAGCCGAAAATTGCGCTGCTTGTGAACGGCAAAAGTGAAAGTCCATTCACTTTGCTGTGAAACGCAGACGCAGGTGCGCTTTGGGGGGAAAAGCGCACGCAAAAATGCGCGCAAAATACGCAGTGTGTGAACGAGGCCTAAATGATCATACACAGAACAAAGTAAGGCTACTTTCACATTAGCGTTTCTGAACGCTGCGTATGCTGTGGCATCACTGAACAAGTAGCCCCGTAAAAACACGCAGTGTGTAAATGCACCCGCGTATTCTTACGGGGCTATTTTGCGCGGGTCAAAACGCTGGAAAAAGCGCCTGCACAAAAAAGCGCAAAAAAAGCGCTGTTTGAACACAGCCTTACAGTGCCTAACAAATGTTTGTTGACTGCTGCAGTTTGCTTCGCAATTATTATAACTGTACATTTAGCTAAGACTTCGTCAAATTCTGCAAAACTGATAGAATAGGGCTTCATAGTACAGATGGATAATGATGACCATGGATGTACACACAGGACTTATGTACGGCAATTTTAGGGAGTGTGTACTGTATATATTTGTGTCAGGCCACAGGCTAATAGTTTTATTTTGCATTAAAGAGTGGTGTCAATACAGGGTTTTGTAAATAACAAGAATCATTTTTTACAACAAAACAAAAACATGTGCGCATGATTGAAATTATGAGATAAAAGAATTGAGGTCTGGTAAATTCATAAAAAGGGGGAAAATATGATGGAATGAAATTAGATCCCAACCTCCCCCCATCACAACCATGCTCTCCAATATTCAGCATTCATAAACTTACAATCACTTCCAGATGGGAGGCAACGTCTGGATTCAGAAGGGGTGAGAGTCTCTCTCCCAGCCATACACATTAAATTGTAACACTGTTTAAAGAAGAAAAGACATACAGACAAGTGAGGGAGACGAAGGCTAAATGGCAGAACGGAAGAACAGGAGGAAGGGAGAAGTAAGCCGTGAAGAGAAAGAACTGGAGGCAAAAGAATTAGCAGAGGAAGATGCAAAAGAAGAGGAGGGGGAAAAGAGCAAATAACTACAAAAATTAAAGAGTGGGGGGAAGGGGAGTGAATGTAAACAAAAAGCTGCTTTATTCTGCAATAAAAATATGTCTATGAAATGCTGAGGGCTCCCTCTGCCTATCCATAGCTTTACTAGACCAGGGCTGGGAATTAACAAAAATAAAAAGCTGGAGATCCAGTACACAAAACGTACTTAAAGGGAACCTGACCTCTACAAACGACCCCCCAGTCTGTTTTAACCTGTCCCTGCACCATAGTAATCCATTTGGAACCATCCCTTTCTGTCCCTAAACCGCTATGTGAAAGTTTATAAAAGTAGTTTATTCACCTCTTATTCTGCAGCCTCTCATTATATGAGAAGCCGCAAAAGGCGGGCTTATGTGGCTCTCCCCGCCGCCGGCGTGTTAATTATGCACGCTGTTACCCCTCGGGGGTCTGCCGCCCGTGCCCGCGGCCTGCTGCCCTTACTCCCTCTGCTGGAGCAACACTGCTCCTCTCACTTCCGGTACCACTGCTTCAGCACATGAAACTGTCTCCAATTCAGTTTCTGCTGGAGAGATTGCAGGGAGCTTGCTCCTCCCCTCAGCCAATCACCAGGTCTCTGTGTCCTGCCAATCAGGACGGCCCTGCTCTGATTTAAACCTCCTGTTTCCAATCAGTCGGGGCCAGGGCAACTTCGACCTTCACCTTCCCCTGGGTGAAGTTGCCACTTCTGGTCTGTCAGGTCGCTCTCCGTTTGGTCTGTTACCTGATCGCTCTGTGTTACCTCCCCCAGATCTCGTTCCTGCCGGTTCCTGGCTGATCACCGTGTTCCTGGATGGTCTCCTGATTCCCTCCAAGCTGATCGCTGGTTCTCGCCCGGCTCCGGATCCCCCGTGTTCCTGGATCTCTCCCGTGTTCCTGGATCTCTCCCGTGTTCCTGGATCTCTCCCGTGTTCCTGGATCTCTCCTGTGTTCCTGGATCTCTCCTGTGTTCCTGGATCTCTCCTGTGTTCCTGGATCTCTCCTGTGTTCCTGGATCTCTCCTGTGTTCCTGGATCTCTCCTGTGTTCCTGGATCTCTCCTGTGTTCCTGGTTCCCCGTGTTCCTGGTGCTCTGTATTCACGGTTCTCGTTTCGTATTGTATTCCCGGATGCTGTTTCATTACCACGTCGCCTGGGGTCGGTTGAACACTTGTGTCCGTAGCATTGGCCCCTTCGAGGCTGATCCCGGCGGTATCCCTGTATAGGGGTCAAGCGCTCCGGGGTCTCCCTTCGCTGGGCTCCCGGTGTTGTGACCTTGTGGCCCTCTCCAGGGGCGTGTGGTTCTGTGTTATAGTTCTGTTTAATAAACCCGTTGACTCTACGGTACGTGTCTGCCTCTCTATCACCCGGTATCAGCATCCGCTTTACGCGGTCCAGTGGGTCCACGTGTGAGTCCGTCAGTAGGACGTGACACACGCTCATATGGGCGTGTTATAGAGCACAGACTGTGCTTGTCCTGCAAGGGGGCGGTACAGGCGATATGATGAAAATCATGTCATGAGAAGCTGCAGAATAAGAGGTGAATAAACTACTTTTATAAACTTTCACATAGTGCTTTAGGGACAGAAAGGGATGGCTAGGAATGGATTACTATGGTGCAGGGACAGGTTAAAACAGGGGCGGGGGTCGTTTGTAGAGGTCAGGTTCCCTTTAAGTTATGTTCACACAATGTGTACCTGCTGCAGCAAAAACAAAGCAAAACCTGAAGTTTTTAAACACAATTTTCTTGGCAGGAGAAAACTTGTGCATTTTGCTGCATTTTTGATTTGTTTTTCAGCAATTTTGCTCACACAGCACTGCAAAAACGCAGAAAAGAATTGACATGCTCCCTTCTTTTCAAAACGTCACCAAAAGAGGACATAAAACCCACTAAACAAACATATGGTCAGGAGACATATGGTTAGGACTCGTAAGCGTGAGGGCCCTTGACGGTGGGTTAAGAGCTTATGTTATTTTGGCCCAAAATATCCACTAACACCTCACATCTTCATCTATAGTGTTTTGTTGCACCTTTTTATCTCTATGCAATGAAGTTGAGCCCTCTGGGAGGCGTCTGTCACTTGTGATGCATGTATTTGGTGTGGAGTGACCCGCCTTGTCTAATAGCTGGGCGTGACCGATAGGCTGAGCTCTGACCCTGTGCCTCACATGGACTTGTGTGACTTGGTAACCTTTTGTCTATAAATACCCCCAGTCTCCTCCTTGTCAGCATGGCCAGTCACAGGTGCCACAACCGCCCCCATGCCTGGGTTGCAGAGGATTGAGCACCGGTATTCAGACACCTGTGTTGCCTCCAGTGGAACTGGCAGCCTCCTGCTGGGTGCAATGGATATTTGACATTTCAAACGCAGCAAAACCTGTGCAAGTGTTAAGCTCCCGTCACACACAACAACGCACCAGCGATCCCGACAATGATAACGATCCTGTAGGTATCGTTAGTGCGTCGTTACCTGGTCGCTGGGGAGCTGTAAAACAGGCAGATCTCCCCAGGGACCAGGGAGCCACCTCCACATTGCTGGTAACTATGATAAACACCAGGTATCTAGGCAGCGCGCACTGCCAGGATACCCGGTGTTTATCATAGTTACCAGCGTCCTCTCTGCTTAGCGCTGGTAACCATGATAAACACCGGGTATGTAGGCAGCGTGCGCTGCTTAGATACTTGGTGTTTACCATGGTTACCAGCCTGTGAGATCGCTGATTGCTGGTCTCTTGTTGTCACACACAGTGATGCGTGCTGACTAGTGGGAGACCAACGATCAAAAAATTACCTAGAGCACATTGTAACGATCAGCGATCTCACAGCTGGGGCCTGATCACTTACCGTGTTTCCCTGAAAATAAGACAGCATTTTATTTAATTTTTGCTCCTAAAGATGCGCCATGTCTTATTTTCGGGGGTGTCTTACTTTTATCATCCCCTTGCGGCCCCCAATAAAGTAACCCCATCATCTCCCAATATGGTATCACCAAGGGACACTAACACACAACACAGGGCACACACACAAGGACACACACAACACACAGTGGCACACACACACGGGCACACACACACAGGGGCACACACACACACAGGGACACCACAGACACACAACAGGGTCACGCACACAACAACACAAGCACACACACACAGACAGAGACACTTCTCACCAGTCCCTGCTGCATTCCGGCGCCGCTCTCAGCTGCCTGCTGCTGTCCCGGGGCTCGCCGCTGCAAGGAGTACGGCACCACTCTCATCTCCTTGCCTGCCATAGGTGTATGGTGCCACTGGCCCAGCCATTCACAGGCCAGGAGCTAACTGGGCAGCCAATCACAGGCCAGGAGCCAACTGGGCAGCCAATCACAGGCCAGAAGCCGACGTCATGCAGTCGAATGGCCTGTGATTGGCCGCTGGGCAGTTCCTGGCTTGTGATTGGCCAGGACAGTGTCGGGGGCTTGAAAAATAGAGCAGTGCCGGTGTACATGCATCTGCGGCACCGCTCACAGCGACGGGCACGGGACACGAGCGGGGGGCGGGCTGGAGGAGTCACAGCTGCATGCTGTGGTAGAATATTGTAAAATAGAGACATGCCTTATATTTACAGGCACATTAAACCCCCTGGCATGCCTTACTTTCGGGGGCCGCCCCATTTTCAGGGAAACACGGTAGCGATATCGTTAGTAAGCTCACGGTTACGTTACAAAACCTGTGATGTTACAATGATCTCGCTAACGAACTCGTTATGTGTGACAGGGGTTTAGTTTCTGCAAAAAAAATAAACCAATGTGTGTAGACAGGGAATCAAAAACGCAAGTTAGATTAGCATAGATTAGCATAAAACCAAGGCAAAACCTAAGCACAAAAACGAAGTGTATGTGTGGCACCCCAAGGGTTAATGTGCCACAGAAATACAGAACAACACAGGTTTAATCCCCACACAACACTACACTAGAAAGTGGGAGGAGTTTAGGTGGCACCTGCACTAGTGGGAGGAGCTAAGTTGTTTACCACAGAGCAAGAGTGACAGTTGAGTTTGAGTCTGGAGCAGGAGCAGAGTCAAGTGTCAGTGGAGGTCCTGAGAGGTCTGAGGAGAGGAGACAGAGGAACAGAGGAACATACCCAGGATAAAGAGTTACCCCAAAAACTTGACCCCGGGGAGGCGCTTAAGACGGATACCGGATCCGAAGATGTGCCTGAGACAGACAGGACAGTAAACACCGGCATAGTGAAGGTCCACCATCTTCACAGCACCATAGCAAAGCAACACGGAGGGGTCAGTGACACAGAGGACTCAAGTTGCCCAGCATATTGGTACCCGTGAGCAAAGACAGGGCCAGCAGTACAGCTACAAGCAGCAGCAGGGCCACACACAGTGCTTAAGTAGGAAGCCAAGGACCCGGTCAGGGTGGGAGCAACCTGGTACAGACTCCGTGGACAATATTGTGTGATACCATCTGCAAGTAAAGACTTGGAAAACAACAGAAACCGTGAGTGTGTGTGATCCTTATACTGAAGCCCCACTTGCCCTCATATACTGCAATTAGTTCTACTCTCATCATCTCTACTGCTACCCCTACTCTACTGCAGCATCAATAACCATCCTCACAGACTAACTACTACTACCACTGCCCCGGGGAACCCAGTTCTGCCCACAGGAACTATTCTATCCAAGCTGCTATCCCATCATCCCCGGAGGTTCTGCAGCAGCGGCGGCCCCATTACTGGCCGCATATAGTGGGTGGCGTCACGAGTGACAAATCCCCTGTAAATAACCCCCCATTTTATTGTGCGGGCCCGGGACACGGTCCGGACCAGGACCGCCGTGACATCCCCCAGCAGTACCCCGGTCCAGCACCGAGTACCCCGTCCCAGTGGGCTCCACATATGAACATAGCCTTATGTTTGCACCAGTTTACATAGATATAGTTCATATTAAAATGCATGTATAAAATTATACAAATTAAACTCTCTACTATAATCCAATAAATTACTGCTGACTACTTGTTTGTTTATTCTTGACTAAATTTGAAAACTCCAGCATTTTTTAAATCTGCAGCAAGTCAGTTCTTTCAGTGTCTTTGCAGCATTTTTTTAAAGGCATAGCAATCTTAGGCCCTTTTCACATCAGTGATTTTCGCTGATGTGTGGCAGATCCAGCAGATGGCGCCACATTTGCCGGACCTGCCGCCTAACAACCGACTTGCAGCCCGGATCCAGCAAGCCCCATGTATTGTATGGGGGTTGTGGTCCGATGCAGCAAGTGCGGATGCACCGGATCCGGCACTTGTGGCTGCGAAAAAAAAAGCTGCAAGCTGCGTTTTTTTTTATCGCGCCCACAAATGCCGGATCTGCTGCATCCGCACAACCGCATTTGCCGCAGCGGACCGCAAGTCTCATAGACAATGCATGGGGCTTGCCCAATCCGGGCCGCAAGTCAGCCATTAAAATGCAGCGCCATCGGCTGGATCTGCCACACATCACCGAAAAACACTGATGTGAAAGAGGCCTTAGTGTATGTAAACTTATGATTTTGCAGGAAGTAATAAAAATGCTTTAAAACATTCTCTCTCATTGTTCTGGCATTTGACAAAAATGTATAATTATGGTGATCCTAACTGACCTAAAACAGGAAAGATTTATTCTGATTTCATGTCAGATAGTGAGAAAAACATGAATATATGTCTTTTTATATAGTGTATGTAAACTTCTGGTTTCAACTGTAGCTGTGATCAATGTGGCCAAAGAGTCCCATTTTAACCTCATCGGTCCACAGGACTTGTTTCCAAAATTCATCAAGCTTGTTTAGATGTTCTTTTGCATTCTTGCGACGCTGAATTTTATGGTCAGCATGCAGAAAAAGTTTTCTTCTAATGACTCCTCATTAATCACTCAGAGATCAACACCACCCCTACAAGTGACATCACTGTGAAAATGGCACTAGTCTCTGAACGCCGCGGTATTCTGACACCGCACAAAAATAGTGTGCGCTGCTCTGTGTTGCCACTCTAGTGATCTGAGCTAGCACAAACTGCGGTGTCACTGTGAAAATCGCACAATGATAGCGTGGAGGGACTAGACTAGCCCTGCTTTATTTCCAAGAGGAGGCATAGGTTGTGTCAGCGACCTCATCCTCTGTTCCCTAATGATGCTTTGAGTATACCAGCATGCACTGGGATTCTCAAATGAAGCATCATCAGACAGGAAGTAAGGAATAAAAAAGAAACAGTATTAGTTAAATAGTGTAATCAGGGAAGGGTAGGACATTTTTAATGCAGCTGTATCACAAATTAGTTAAAACAGGGGCAATAGTGGGGTCATTCCATATCAAGTGATCCAAATATGAATGTTTTTTTTTTCCTGATGTCTTTAGATTTTTTTTACATTTTTTTTCTGTATGAGGTACAACTTTAGTTAATTACAAAATAAAAGTTTTGAATTTTTTTCTTTTTTTCAGTTATTTTTTACAGATTTTTAAAGTTTTAAAAAAGTGGAAATTTTGGCCTGGTATGGCTTTACATTTTCTACATATCTCGGGCTAGAAATAAGATAGAGAAAGAAACACCATTCTACTCAGAACTGTCCAGGCTTTCACCAGATATTTGAAACAGCTGAGTGAGGGCGGGGGTAGGGGAAAGCCTATATAGTTGCCGATGAGTAAGGACGTTGTCCGAAACGCGTCCGGCGTTATTATGGTTTTAACTTTTGAATAAAGTCAACCTCTTATTATGGACAAGTGGCTCCGGATCTTTTAAATTCATGATTTTCACCAGATATGTCACAAGAGTTTCTTTGTTAATATTTTACCCATGCGAAAGGAAAGGCAAAATTTTAAAATGTATTTCCGAAAAATTGGTTTAATTTAAAAATTTCCATAAATGCACATGTGCCTGCTATGCTCTTAGCCACATCTGTACCAAAATTCAAGTTGAGATTGCAATGGGATCATATTTTAAAATATTTAACTATAATAGTGTCAAATCGAAAATCTTGAATTCAGATCTGTTCAGTCTGTGGTTTAAAATTGTGGGGTTTATATTTACTAAATAATCCATGATTTTTAGATATTACTGTATTATTTTATTATGTTACAGCTTACAAGCAGGAGAGGACAGAGGAGAAAGCTTTGTTAGGTCTCAATCTGAGAATGAACAGGGGTAGACATTGAATGCAAAGCAGATGGCAGGCCAGCAGCTCTGTCAATTATGTTAAAAAGGACCTGTAACTTCCCTGCTGCATGACAATCTAAATGCAGCACTGAATGCTGGGCAGTTTTGTTCGGAAATGCATTTTAAAATTTAGCATTTGCGTTCGCATGGGTAAAATATTAACAAAGATACTCTTGTGACATATCTGGTGAAAGCCTGTACAATTTTGAGTAGAATGGGTGTTTATTTTGTTTTTCTATCTTATTTCTAGCCTGAGTTATGTGGAGAAATGTAAAGGCAGGAAACACCGAAATTCACAATTTTTCCAAACTTAGAAAATCAATTAAAACAATTTTTAAAAATTTTTCTCTTCACATTTTGCATTGTCTGACATGCTATTATCAAATAACAAAATCTCAAAAGAATTAAAAATATAGAGGCAATAATCATTGGTTCACGTGACATGGAATGTCCCAGTCAAAGATTTGGATTAAACTTTCTTTTAATCTTTGGACCATCCCTTTAACTTCTCTATTTCTTGTGGAATCTTTCCCCTCTTATTCAAACACACCGTCTACACCAAAAAAAATAAACAAACGATCCTTTGACCATAACCGCCCTGCAAACTACAGACCGGTCTCTAATCTCCCCTTCTAAACTCCTGGAACGCTTGGTCCACTCTGCTCAAATCCGTTATTTCTCAGATAACTCTTTTCTTGACCCTTTATAATCTGGTTTCCACTCCTTACACACTACAGAAAATGACCGTATTAGTTTATAATGATCGCATAACAGCAAACTGTAATTGTCTCTAACCCTCCTGATTCTCTTGGATCTTTCCATTGCATTTCACACTGTGGACCACTAGCTACTTCTCACTATGCTCTGCTTTCTTGGCCTCAAAGTAGCCGCTCTTTATTGGTTCTCCTCCTATATCTCAGATCGTTCCTTGACTGGATCATTTTGAAGCTCTTCTTTCTTTCCTCTTTTCTAATTGTTAGGGCCCTGTACCCCACGCTGGCGCATTTCTAAAATGCGGAAAAAAAGTGCATGATATATTGGCCAGCCAGCAAAGTCAATGTGACTTTGTATGTGCTGTATCGATGTCTGTGCTTTTTAGCGCAACATATTAGTTACAGATTTCTGTAAAAAATCTGCAGCATGTCAATTAAGAACGACCTTTTCTTTACAGTACTCCAGGCAATTCCTGGTTTTGGCCACGTCACACCACACGTGGGTAGGGGGCGTTGACCCATGTGGGGTGTGACACGGCCAAAACAAAGAAGTACCTAGAGTATGTAGGGAAATGCTGTACTATAATTGGCGTCACACAAAACAGAACAGGCATAGCACAGTGATAACAAGGACGAATGCAGAATTTTCTGCACGAAAAAAAGCAGTCATTATGTAGCAAAAAAGCAACGTTTTTGTTACGCATTTTCTACCAAAAGCAGATTCAGATTTGATGCAGATAATTCTACATCACTTTTTGACCATGGGCACAGGGCCTAAGAGTTTCTCAAGGTTCATTCTTAGGCTGCGTTCACACTGGGCGTATTTGTTGCGCTTTTTTGCGCGCGTATTTCCCCCCAAAGCGCACCTGCGTCTGTGTGTCACAGCAAAGTGATTGCACTTTCACTTTTGCTGTTCACATGCAGCGCAATTTTCGGCCGCGCTTTTATGGAAGAAAGCGCGCATGTAAAAAGAATGAACATGTTCATTCTTTCCGCCTTTTTATGTGCGCCTTCTCCCATAGGCCCCATTTTAACCCCTGGAATTACGCATCGTCGTTTAGACGATGCGCATTCCAGCGCGGGGCAAGGGGTATGGAGGAAATGATGTCACACGGGAACAGCCCCAGGGAAAACAGGAACAGGAAATCCCACCATTTTGGGATTCCTGCTTTCCCGTGGCTGTCCCTGGGTCCCGCAGCACCCGCCGGCCATTATCTGCTCCAGCTTCCCCTGTGTCCTGTCCCCGCTCCGTCCAGCCCCCCTGTGTCCATATCCCCGCTCCGTCCAGCCCCCCCTGTGTCCATATCCCCTGTGTCCTGTCCAGCCCCCCCTGTGTCCAGCCTGCACCTCCCATACCGGTCCCCGCCATCCACCCGCCCTCCTCCTATAGTTTTTCTGCCGGCGGGCTCATGCGCCCACGGTCAAGCTGCAGGCCCCTTCCTCCCTGCTCATACCCACCCCCCTGCTCGTACCCAGCCCTGCTCACCTATTTCGGTCCGGCGGGCTGCACGCGCCGGTGCACTGGCCCGCACCGTCGGCCTCCTCTGCAGTCTCCGGTGTGGCCCCTCCTCTTCTCAGGGGCTCCTCCTCCTCATCGGTGGGTAAGTATGAATGGATGGATGGGTGAATGGATGGATGAATGGATGTATGTATGTATGTGTGCATGCTTGGATGAGTGCGTGCGTGGATGTCAGCGTGCATGAATGTCAGCTTGCATGAATGTCAGCGTGCATGCGTGGATGTGCGTGCGTGGATGTGCGTGGATGTCAGCGTGCGTTGATGTGTGTGTGGATGTGCGTGCGTGGATGTCAACGTGCAAGGATGTCAGTGTGCGTGAATGTCAGCGTGCGTGCATGTGTGCGAACTGGATGTCAGCATGCGTGCGTTGATGTGTGTGTGGATGTGCGTGCGTGGATGTCAGCGTGCGTGCGTGGATGTGTGCGTGCGTGGATGTGTGCGTGCATGGATGTGAATGTGTGATGTGCGTGGATGTGTGCGTGCGTGGATGTGAATGTGCGTGGATGTGCGTGCGTGGATGTCAGCGTGTGTGCGGGGATGTGTGCGTGGATGTGTGTGCGTGAATATGTGGATGTGTGCGTGGATGTGGATGTGCGTGCATGGATGTGTGCGTGGGTGGATGTGCGTGGATGTGGATGTGTGTGCGTGGATGTCAGCGTGCGTGCGTTGATGTGCGTGCGTGAGTGGATGTCAGCGTGCGTGCGTGGATGTGTGTGTGGATGTGTGCGTGGTGATGTCAGCGTGCGTGTGGGGATGCGTGTGTGGATGTACGTGGTGCAGTGGTGGATGTGTGTGTGTTGGATGTGCGGTGCGGTGTGTGTGCGTGCTTGGATGTGCGTGCGTGGTTGTGTGCGTGCGTGGATGATGGGTGCATACATGGATGGATGGGTGCAACAAGGGATCAAGTGTCCCAGTCTCTGGGATCATAGTCATGTATAACAGATCATTGTCATACAGTGCACCACAACTCTGACCCCCGAGACTGTAGGAAGAGGACACTTGATCCCTTGCTGTAGTCTCTGGATTGAGCAGAGGCGATCGAGCATCGTGGGACCTTCGTTGTGGACTACGTCAGAGGTGATCGAGCGTGTGGGTTACTTTGTTGTGGACTACGTCGGATCTTTATAATAAAGATGGAGTCCGAATTTTGTTTGTGTTTTTTTTCAAATAAAAAGATTTTTCTATGTGTGTATTTTCTGACTATTTACCAGAGATTCCTAATGGCGGGTCTAACATTGGCCCTATATTATGAATCTCGGGCTTAGTGCCAGCTGCCAATAAAAAGCTGGCATTAACCCCTTTATTACCCAGTTTGCCACCGGCACCAGAGCAACTGGAAGAGCATGGGTACAGCGCCAGAAAATGGCGCTTCAATGAATGCGCCATTTTCTGGGGCGGCTGCGGGCTGCAATTCGCAGCATGGGGGGCCCAGAACGCTTGGGCCTTTCCATGCTGAGGATTCCAGCCCCCAGCTGCCTAGTTGTACCCGGCTGGGCCAAAAATATGGCGGAGCCCTATGTCATTTTTTTTTCTAGAATTAGTTCTAGAAATAAAAAAAAAAATGGGCTTCGCTGTATTTTTGGTTGCAGCCAGGTACAACAAGGCAGCTGGGGGTTGCTGGCAGTCTGTAGCTGCCAAGTTGTACCTGGCTGGACCAAAAATATGGCGGAGCCCTACGTCATTTTTTTTTTCTAGAATTAGTTCTAGAAATAAAAAAAAAAGTCCTTCGTTGTATTTTTGGTAGCCAGCCAGGTACAACTTGGCAGCTGGCAGACTGGAATCCTCAGCGTGGAAAGACCCAAATGTTGTGGGTCCCCCACGCTGCAAATTGCAACCCACAGCCACCCAAGAAAATAGCGCATTCATTAGAGGCGGCATTTTCTGGTGCTGCAACCCAACTCTTCCAGTTGCCCTTGTGCTGGTGGCACACAGGTTCTCCATACACGACATGGTGTCCGCTAACAATTTCAATGGAAAATTAGCTCCAATTGTTAGCGGAAACCTTGTTGCGTATGGAGAGCCCCTCCCTGTGTGCCTGAACATTGGAGCTCCCCCACAAGTGACCCCATTTTGGAAACTAGACCCCCTAAGGAACTTATCTAGATGCATACATAGTGAGCACTTTGTTTCCCCAGGTGCTTCATAAATTGATCCGTAATAAGGAATAAGTACGTTTTTATTTTCACAAAAATTTATTTTTTCATTTTTACGGATCAATTTGTGAAGCATCTGGGGGTTCAAAGTGCTCAATATGGATCTAGATATGTTCCTTTGGGGGTCTAGTTTCCAAAATGGGGTCACTTGTGGAGGAGCTCTAATGTGGAGACACACGGGGACCTTCCAAACGCGACATTGTGTCCGCTAGCAATTTGAATGGAAAATGAGCTCAAATTGTTAGCGGACACCATGTTTGGAGGGTCCCTGTGTGTCTCCGCATTGGAGCTCCCCCACAAAGGGAGGCTAAGGAGGACATGGAGGAGACGAGACCAGGGACGACAGGAAAGGGAGGCCAGGGAGGAGAGGAGGCCACTGTACAGTGCTAACCACTGAGCCACTGTATACAGTGCTAACAACTGAGCCACCATACAGTGCTAACAACTGAGCCACCATACAGTGTTAACCACTGAGCCACCATATACAGTGCTAACCACTGAGCCACCGTATACAGTGCTAACCACTGAGCCACCATATACAGTGATAACCACTGAGCCACCATATACAGTGCTAACCACTGAGTCTCCATATACTGTGCTAATCACTGAGCCACCATATACAGTGCTAACCACTGAGCCACCATATACAGTGCTAACCACTGAGCCACCATACAGTGCTAACCACTGAGCCATCATACAGTGCTAATCACTGAGCCACTGTACAGTGATTACCACTTAGCCACCGTATACAGTGCTAACCACTGAGCCACCATATACAGCGCTAACCACTGAGCCACCGTACAGTGCTAACCACTGAGCCACCATATACAGTGCTAACCACTGAGCCACCATATACAGTGCTAACCACTGAGCCACTGTACAGTGATTACCACTGAGCCACCATATACAGTGCTAACCACTGAGCCACCATATACAGTGCTATCCACTGAGCCACTGTACAGTGATTACCACTGAGCCACCATATACAGTGCTAACCACTGAGCCACCGTATACAGTGATAACCACTGAGCCACCATATACAGTGCCAACCACTGAGCCACCATATACAGTGCTAACCACTGAGCCACCATATACAGTGCTAACCACTGAGCCACCATACAGTGCTAACCACTGAGCCATCATACAGTGCTAATCACTGAGCCACTGTACAGTGATTACCACTGAGCCACCGTATACAGTGCTAACCACTGAGCCACCATATACAGCGCTAACCACTGAGCCACCGTACAGTGCTAACCACTGAGCCACCATATACAGTGCTAACCACTGAGCCACCATATACAGTGCTAACCACTGAGCCACTGTACAGTGATTACCACTGAGCCACCATATACAGTGCTAACCACTGAGCCACCATATACAGTGCTATCCACTGAGCCACTGTACAGTGATTACCACTGAGCCACCATATACAGTGCTGACCACTGAGCCACCGTATACAGTGATAACCACTGAGCCACCATATACAGTGCCAACCACTGAGCCACCATATACAGTGCTAACCACTGAGCCACCATATACAGTGCTAACCACTGAGCCACCATACAGTGCTAACCACTGAGCCATCATACAGTGCTAATCACTGAGCCACTGTACAGTGATTACCACTGAGCCACCGTATACAGTGCTAACCACTGAGCCACCATATACAGCGCTAACCACTGAGCCACCGTACAGTGCTAACCACTGAGCCACCATATACAGTGCTAACCACTGAGCCACCATATACAGTGCTAACCACTGAGCCACTGTACAGTGATTACCACTGAGCCACCATATACAGTGCTAACCACTGAGCCACCATATACAGTGCTATCCACTGAGCCACCGTATACAATGCTAACCACTGAGCCACCATATACAGTGCTAACCACTGAGCCACCATATACAGTGATAACCACTGAGCCACCATATACAGTGCTAACCACTGAGCCACCATATACAGTGCTAACCACTGAGCCACCATACAGTGCTAACCACTGAGCCATCATACAGTGCTAATCACTGAGCCACTGTACAGTGATTACCACTGAGCCACCGTATACAGTGCTAACCACTGAGCCACCATATACAGCGCTAACCACTGAGCCACCGTACAGTGCTAACCACTGAGCCACCATATACAGTGCTAACCACTGAGCCACCATATACAGTGCTAACCACTGAGCCACTGTACAGTGATTACCACTGAGCCACCATATACAGTGCTAACCACTGAGCCACCATATACAGTGCTATCCACTGAGCCACTGTACAGTGATTACCACTGAGCCACCATATACTCCATATAAATCTTGCAACAACAGTGTAGTTTCTGGAGAGAGGACTGTGCTATTCAGCGGCTATTTCTACGGCACCTGTTCATTTCATCGCACTCCCGATGCAATAGCATCGGGCCTATTTCTAGTTTTTTTTATAATAAAGATTATTTTTACAAGTGTTTTTTTTTTTTGTTTCTAATCTCAATTTCTCTATTGCTAATAGCTGCCTGTCACACTGACGGCTGACATTACCAATAAGGGCTTGGTGGCAGCTATCAAAAAAGGTGTCACCAACCCCGTTATTACCCAGACTGCCACCGCCCAGGGCAGCTGGAAGAGCGAGGTACCTGCCAGGTTTGGCATCTCTCATTGAGGCGCCACTCCTGGGGCGGCTGTTGGCTGCGATCCTTAGCGTGGGGGGCCCAGAACGGTTGGGCCTCACCACGCTGAGGATTCCAGCCCCCAGCTGCTTGGGTTACCCTTGCTGGACATAGAAAATGCAGCATGTAGATTGTCCATTCTCTAGTACACTTTTCAATGGAGAATGTAATAATGGAAAAGAATGGAAATGACATCACAAGGCTTTTTTTTTCTTTTTTTTTTAACAAACTTCATTTCTATGTGTTTGCAGTACACATGCAGAAAAAAAACGCGTCCGTAAAAAAAAAACGCATCAAAAAACGCATGTGTGTGAACACACATGCGTTTTTTTTACGCGCGTAACAAAATGCGCGTATTTCTTTAGAAAACTGCATGCGTAAAAATACGCAACAAAATACGCACTGTGTGAACGCAGCCTTAGGCTCCCTCCTCTTCGCTCTACATACTGCCCCTATTGGAAAAAACATCAGCAGATTCTGATTCCAGTACCATCTACATGCTAGTGAAACCCAATTACCGTATACTTCTTCCCTTGACATCAACCTCCCATCTTAATACCAGGGATTATCTGTCACTGTATATAACATCATGTACCTTCTATCTGAAACAGCATCTCTTCCAAACTGAATTTCTTTTGTTTCTTCCCTCTACTAACCTGATATTGCAATTTCCCTGGGACGTTCAGCCATAACTCGCAAGCAGCACACTCAACCTTGGAGTCATATTTGACACAAAAGTTTCCCTTATTCCTTATATCCAAACATTCACATCTCCAGAGGCTGACCTTTTCTCACCTTAGAAACTGCAAAAACTGTTTGGCTCCACTCACACTGTGTGATTTTTGTCTGGACGGGGGAAAGGACACATTGCTACACAGGTTACATTACAATGCAATCCCTTGCATAGAGTACATGAATACAGGTCGTGGGGGGGGGGGAAAGTGCCACGCTGTTGCAGGAACTCTGAATGACAACTCTGCCGCTGTATGAGATCAAGTGCTGGCTCAGCTGTTAAGATTATGAGTGACAGCTCAATCATCCAATCTGAGGCAGAAGTATGGCCTTGTTCACACTCACCTGCGTTTTTGGCACTCTCTGCGTTTTTCTGCAGTTTTTCAAAAACGCAGGTGCGTTAATGCAGGGTACATTTAAGTGTACATGCGTTTTTCAGCTCCACTTGCATTTTTTTCCCCCAGTCCAAAAAACGCTTGCATGCAGCGTTTTTTGGGTGCTGGAAAAAAATGCAGGGGTTGTTTCCAAAAACGCATGCGTTTTTTTAACATGGAGTCCTATGGGAAACGCATGCGTTAACGCAGGGTGCATATAGGCAACCTGCGTTAACGCATGCGTTTCCCATAGGGCCCCATGATAAAAACGCATGCGTTTTTTTTACATGGGGCCCTATGGGAAACGCATGCATTTTTAAATGGCACATTTAGGCACCCTGCGTTAACGCTAGCGTTTTTGGCCAAAAAATGACTAAGTCCAAAAAAGTGTCAAATCCTTTCAGACACACAAGGGACACTTTTCGGCACTTTTAGAAAAACGCAGGTGGTTTTTTTCTGCTAAAAAAAAACGCAAATTGAGTGTGAACATGGCCTATGAATATTTTGAATGACAGCTGAGCCATCCTATCTGTATGGGTCTGTGGGATCTCTTCCAGGTCTAATCTGTCCTGGGTGATTACATGAATAGAATTCAAATAGAACATGCGGTTCTAAGGTAGAGCGCTGGTATGAGACGGGATACCTAGATCTTTATCTCCGTAACTTTATTCATAAAAAGCTCCAGACCACAACATGTTTCGACGTACAGACGTCTTCCTCAAGCGGACGTCTGTACGTCGAAACATGTTGTGGTCTGGAGCTTTTTATGAATAAAGTTACGGAGATAAAGATTAAAGTATCCCGTCTCATACCAGCGCTCTACCTTAGAACCGCATATTCTATTTGAATTCTATTAATCTAATTCCACTGTGGAAAGCGGTGACAGAGCTGCAGGAGGGATAGGGTTAATGGATCAACCTGGTGTTTCCTGACCTAACCCTGGAGAGAGAGTGTGGACAGCACGAGGCCAGGAGCAGAGGTGATTGAGGACACAGGAGCACTACAGATCCAAGGCTGGCAGCCTGAGCCACAAACTACGCTCACAATCTGGTTGTGCGGATCGGGCACAACCTTTAACCCCTTCAGGACCCAGCCTATTTTGACCCTAAAGACCTTGGCATTTTTTGCAATTCTGACCAGTGTCCCTTTATGAGGTTATATCTCTGGAACGCTTCAACCGATCCTAGCGATTCTGAGATTGTTTTTTCGTGACACATTGGGCTTCATGCTAGTATTAAATTTAAGTCGATAATTTTTGTGTTTATTTGTGAAAAAATCAAAAATATGGCAAAAAGTTTGAAAATTTCACAATTTTCACATTTTTTTTTTTTTTTTCTGATAAACCAGAGAGATATGTGACAGAAAAAAGTTATTAAATAATATTTCCCACATGTCTACTTCACATCAGCACAATTTTGGAAAAAAAAAAATTTTTTGGTAGGACGTTATAAGGGTTCAAAGTTCATGAGCAATTTTTCATTTTTCAACCAAAATTTACAAAATCATTTTTTTTAGTGACCACATCACATTTGAAGTCCTTTTGAGGGGTGTACATGACAGAAAACACCCAAAAGTGACACCATTCCAAAAACTGTACCCCTCAAGCTACTCAAAACTATATTCAAGAAGATGATTAACCCTTCCGGTGCTTCACAGGACCTAAGGCAAAGTGGAAACAAAAAATGGATATTTTAATTTTTTTCTCAAAAATGTTTTTTTAGCCTCAATTCTTTCATTTTCACATAGGCAACGGGATAAAATGGATCTTAAAATGTGTTGTGCAAATTCTCCCGAGTACACAGATACCTCATATATGGTCATAAACCACTGTTTGGGCGCACAGCAGGGCTCAGAAGGGAAGGAGCGCAATTTGAATTTTGGAGCTAATTTTACATCCAAAAAGTGAAATGGCGCTCCTTCCCTTCTGAGCCCTGCTGTGTGCCCAAACAGTGGTTTATGACCACATATAAGGTATCGGTGTACTCAGGAGAAATTGCCCAACAAATTTTAGGATGAATTTTATGCTGTTGCCATGTGAAAACGAAAAAATTTAGGCTAAAAAAAAATTTTTGTGAAAAAAAAAGTACTATTTCATTTTCACAGATCAATTTGTAAAGCACCTGGGGGTTCAATATGCTCACTACCCATCTAGATATGCTCCCTGGGGGGTCTAGTTTCCAAAATGGGGTCACTTGTGGGGGAGCTCCAATGTTTAGGCACACAGGGGCTCTCCAAAAGCGACATGGTGTCCGCTAACAATTTGAATAAAAATCAGCTCAAATTGTTAGCTGTCACCATGTTGCGTTTGGTGAGCCCCTGTGTGCCTAAACATTGGGGCTCCGCAACAAGCGACCCCATTTTGGAAACCAGACCCCCCAGGGAACGTATTTAGATGCATAGTGAGTACTTTGAACCCCCAGGTGCTTCACAAATTCATCCATAAAAATGAAAAAGCACTTTTTTTTTCCACAAAAATTTCTTTTTTCATTATTACGGACCAATTTGTGAAGCACCTGGGGGTTCAAAGTGCTCACTATGCAGCTACATATGTTCCCTGGGGGGTCTAGTTTCCAAAATGGGGTCACTTGTGGGGAGCTCCAATGTGGAGACTCACAGGGGCTCGCCAAACACGACATGGTGTCCGCTAACAATTTGAATGCAAAATGAGCTCAAATTGTTAGCGGACACCATGTTGTGTTTGGTGAGCCCCTGTGTGCCTAAACATTGGAGCTCCCCCACAAGTGACCCCATTTTGGAAACTAGACCCCCCAGGGAACGTATCTAGATGCATAGTGAGTACTTTGAACCCCCAGGTGCTTCACAAATTCATCCATAAAAATGAAAAAGCACTTTTTTTTTCCACAAAAATTTCTTTCTCATTATTACAGACCAATTTGTGAAGCACCTGGGGGTTCAAAGTGCTCACTATGCAGCTACATATGTTCCCTGGGGGGTCTAGTTTCCAAAATGGGGTCACTTGTGTGGGAGCTCCAATGTGGAGACGCACAGGGGCTCTCCAAACACGACATGGTGTCCGCTAACAATTTGAATGCAAAATGAGCTCAAATTGTTAGCGGACACCATGTTGTGTTTGGTGAGCCCCTGTGTGCCTAAACATTGGAGCTCCCCACAAGTGACCCCATTTTGGAAACTAGACCCCCCAGGGAACGTATCTAGATGCATAGTGAGTACTTTGAACCCCCAGGTGCTTCACAAATTCATCCATAAAAATGAAAAAGCACTTTTTTTTTTCCACAAAAATGTCTTTCTCATTATTACAGACCAATTTGTGAAGCACCTGGGGGTTCAAAGTGCTCACTATGCAGCTACATATGTTCCCTGGGGGGTCTAGTTTCCAAAATGGGGTCACTTGTGGGGGAGCTCCAATGTGGAGACGCACAGGGGCTCTCCAAACACGACATGGTGTCCGCTAACAATTTGAATGCAAAATGAGCTCAAATTGTTAGCGGACACCATGTTGTGTTTGGTGAGCCCCTGTGTGCCTAAACATTGGAGCTCCCCCACAAGTGACCCCATTTTGGAAACTAGACCCCCCAGGGAACGTATCTAGATGCATAGTGAGTACTTTGAACCCCCAGGTGCTTCACAAATTCATCCATAAAAATGAAAAAGCACTTTTTTTTTCCACAAAAATGTCTTTCTCATTATTACAGACCAATTTGTGAAGCACCTGGGGGTTCAAAGTGCTCACTATGCAGCTACATATGTTCCCTGGGGGGTCTAGTTTCCAAAATGGGGTCACTTGTGGGGGAGCTCCAATGTGGAGACGCACAGGGGCTCTCCAAACACGACATGGTGTCCGCTAACAATTTGAATGCAAAATGAGCTCAAATTGTTAGCGGACACCATGTTGTGTTTGGTGAGCCCCTGTGTGCCTAAACATTGGAGCTCCCCCACAAGTGACCCCATTTTGGAAACTAGACCCCCAGGGAACGTATCTAGATGCATAGTGAGCACTTTGAACCCCCAGGTGCTTCACAAATTGATCTGTAAAAATGAAAAAGTACTTGTTTTCCGCAAAAAAAAATTTTTTTCCATTAATTTGTGAAGCACCTGGGGGGTCAATATGCTCACTATCCATCTAGATAAGTTCCCTGGGGGGTCTAGTTTCCAAAATGGGGTCACTTGTGGGGGAGCTCCAATGTTTAGGCACACAGGGGCTCTCCAAAAGCGACATGGTGTCCGCTAACAATTTGAATAAAAATCAGCTCAAATTGTTAGCTGTCACCATGTTGCGTTTGGTGAGCCCGTGTGCCTAAACATTGGGGCTCCGCAACAAGTGACCCCATTTTGGAAACTAGACCCCACAGGGAACGTATCTAGATGCATAGTGAGCACTTTGAACCCCAGGTGCTTCACAAATTGATCTGTAAAAATGAAAAAGTACTTGTTTTCCGCAAAAAAAAAATTTTTTCCATTAATTTGTGAAGCACCTGGGGGGTCAATATGCTCACTATCCATCTAGATATGTTCCCTGGGGGGTCTAGTTTCCAAAATGGGGTCACTTGTGGGGAGCTCTAATGTTTAGGCACACAGGGGCTCTCCATATGCGACATGGTGTCCGCTAACAATTGGAATTGTTAGCGGACACCATGTTGCGTATGGAGAGCGTCTGTGTGACTAAACATTAGAGCTCCCCCACAAGTGACCCCATTTTGTAAACTAGACCCCCCAAGGAATGTATCTAGATGCATAGTGTGCACTTTGAACCTCCAGGTGCTTCACAAATTGATCTGTAAAAATGAAAAAATAATTTTTTTGTGGAAAAAAAAAGTACTTTTTTATTTTTATGGATCAATTTGTGAAGCACTTGAGGGTTCAAAGTGCTCACTATGCATCTAGATACGTTCCTTGGGGGGTCTAGTTTCCAAAATGGGGTCACTTGTGGGGGAGCTCCAATGTGTAGACACACAGGGGCTCTCCATACGCAACCTGGTGTTTGCCAACAATTGGAATTGTTAGCGGACACCAGGTCGCGTATGGAGAGCCCCTGTGTGCCTAAACATTGGAGCTCCCTACAAGTGACCCCATTTTGGAAACTAGACCCCCCAGGGAACATATCTAGATGCACAGTGAGCACTTTGAACCACCATGTGCTTCATAAATTGAGACGTATAAATGAATAAAGAAACTTTTTGTGAAAAAACATACTAGTCTAGTAGTTGCAATTCGCAGCATAGGGGACCCATGGGGCTCTGCCATATTTTTGGTCCAGCCAGGTACAACTTGGCAGCTACGGACTGCCACCAGCCCCCAGCTGCTTCGTCATACCTGGCTGGAACCAAAAATACAACGAAGCCTATTTTTTTTTTTATTTCTAGAATTATTTCTAGAAAAAAAATGACATAGGGCTCCGCCATATTTTTGGTCCAGCCAGGTACAACTTGGCAGCTACGGACTGCCACCAGCCCCCAGCTGCCTCGTCATACCTGGCTGGAACCAAAAATACAGCGAAGCCTATTTTTTTTTTATTTCTAGAATTATTTCTAGAAAAAAAATGACATAGGGCTCCGCCATATTTTTGGTCCAGCCAGGTACAACTTGGCAGCTACGGACTGCCACCAGCCCCCAGCTGCCTCGTCATACCTGGCTGGAACCAAAAATACAGCGAAGCCTATTTTTTTTTTATTTCTAGAAATATTTCTAGAAAAAAAATGACATAGGGCTCCGCCATATTTTTGGTCCAGCCAGGTACAACTTGGCAGCTACGGACTGCTACCCACCCCCAGCTGCCTCGTCATACCTGGCTGGAACCAAAAATACAGCGAAGCCCATTTTTTTTTTAATTTCTAGAACTAATTCTAGAAAAAAAAATTACGTGGGGCTCCGCCATATTTTTGGTCCAGCCAGGTACAACTAGGCAGCTGGGGGCTGGAATCCTCAGCATAGAGAGGCCCAAGCGTTCTGGGCCCCCCATGCTGCGAATTGCAGCCCGCAGCCGCCCCAGAAAATGGCGCATTCATTGAAGCGCCATTTTCTGGCGCTGTACCCACGCTCTTCCAGTTGCCCTGGTGCCGGTGGCTAACTGGGTAATAAAGGGGTTAATGCCAGCTTTTTATTGGCAGCTGGCACTAAGCCCGAGATTCATAATATAGGGCCAATGTTAGACCCGCCATTAGGAATCTCTAGTACGGTAAATAGTCAATAAATACACACAGAGAAAAATTTTTTTATTTGAAAAAAAAACACAGACACAATTCGGACTCCATCTTTATTATAAAAAGATCCGACGTAGTCCACAACGAAGGTCCCACGACGCTCGATCGCTCCGACGTAGTCCATAACGAAGGTCCCACGACGTTTGATTGTCTCCGACGTAGTCCACAACGAAGGTCCCACGACGCTCGATCACCTTTGCTTTCAGATCGCTACTCTGGAGCCCGATCCGCCAGCATGGTGATCGAGCTGCAGAAAGTGATCTGACACCCCGGGCGCAGTGACCCATTATGTGCATCACTGCGCCTGTGCTGCCAGATCACTTTCCGCAGCTCGATCCCCATGCATGGGGATCGAGCTGCGGAAAGCGATCTGGCAGCACAGGCGCATTGACCCACTATGTGCATCACTGCGTCCGGGCTGTCAGATTGCTTTCTGCAGCTCGATGCCCATGCAGGGAGATCGGCTGCAGAGCAGCGATCTAAGAGCCTGGGCGCAGTGACCCACTATGTGCATCACTGCGCCTGGGCTGCCAGATCGCTTTCCGCAGCTCGATCCCCATGCATGGGGATCGAGCTGCGGAAAGCGATCTGGCAGCACAGGCGCATTGACCCACTATGTGCATCACTGCGTCCGGGCTGTCAGATTGCTTTCTGCAGCTCGATGCCCATGCAGGGAGATCGGGCTGCAGAGCAGCGATCTAAGAGCCTGGGCGCAGTGACCCACTATGTGCATCACTGCGCCCGGGCTGTTAGATAGCTTCCTGCAGCTCGATCCCCATGCATGGGGATCGAGCTGCGGAAAGCGATCTGGCAGCCCAGGCGCAGTGATGCACATAGTGGGTCACTGCGCCCGGGGTGTCAGATCACTTTCTGCAGCTAGATCCTCAGAATCCAGCTGTAGAAAGTGATCTGACAGATCCAGTACAGTGATCCACAGTGATCACATAATGGTCACTGTGGATCACTGTGCTGGATCTGTCAGATCACTTCCTACAGCTGGATCCTCAGGATCCAGCTGTAGAAAGTGATCTGACAGATCCAGTACAGTGATCCACAGTGATCACATAATGGTCACTGTAGATCACTGTGCTGGATCTGTCAGATCACTTCCTACAGCTGGATCCTCAGGATCCAGCTGTAGAAAGTGATCTGACAGATCCAGTACAGTGATCCACAGTGATCACATAATGGTCAATGTGGATCACTGTACTGGATCTGTCAGATCACTTCCTACAGCTGGATCCTCAGGATCTAGCTGTAGAAGTCATCTGACAGCTCCAGCACAGAGCTGTCAGATGCGGAAGCGGCCGGAGAGAAGAGGAGGAGGAGCGGGACGCAGCCGTGCACCGGGTGCAGGATGGAGCGCGATCGCCGGAGGGGTGAGTGGGAGAGGCGATCGCCGCTCCGGTGATCGGGGGGGGGCAGGCAGGGGGAAGAGGGGGGGTGACAGGAGATGGGGGGGCTCTCAGAGGAAGTGGGGACATGCAGGAGGAGGCAGGCGGCAGGAAGAGGAAGCCCGCGGCAGGGACAGGAAGCGGGCGCAGGGACAGGAAGCGGGGGGGGGGTGTAAGACAGATGAAGAGGGGGCAGAATAGAGAGGTGGGGGACAGGGGGGCACTTAGAGTATGACAGGGGAGAAGATCGGAGGGTAGGGAGAGCAGGAGCAGGCAGGGAAGCATGACAGGCGCGGTGATTTTCACTTTCACTTTTGAGCGCCAATCACCGCGCCTGTAGCCGGGGGGGTGGGGGTGGGGGCAAATCGACCCCCCATGGGGTGTTGTACAACACCCCATGTACCTGCAGGCCGAGTGACAGGTCAGTGAGACCCTCACTCGGCCTGCAGGAGCCCGATCAATCCATGGCCCACCCCTGGGCCAAGGGTCGGGAACGAACTTGTTTCCATGGCCCAAACGGTGGGCCAAGGGTCGTGAAGGGGTTAAAGGTTAGTTGCTTATAATACGACGGCTTTAAAGACAGGAGAGGTCCACAGGTGGCGCAACACTTTTTTTCTTTTTATTAACTGGGTGATTACATGGCTCTTAAACACTCTGACAATGGTCAGACCATTGGCAATTGTAGCTTTGCTCAAATGGTGTTTGCTTGCTTTGTACTTAAAAGTCATATTTTGATCTTTGTGGCTGACCTTGGACTTTCCTTTAACCACCCGTTTGACTCACCCCTTTGTCTTGATACGTTACCTTCCTGAGACTTTGACCTCA
The DNA here is from genome assembly GCA_033576535.1 of Allobates femoralis. Classification (NCBI taxonomy): domain Eukaryota; kingdom Metazoa; phylum Chordata; class Amphibia; order Anura; family Aromobatidae; genus Allobates; species Allobates femoralis. The sequence continues at coordinate 333,016,535 of JARQOC010000002.1, read as the reverse complement.
GACTGTCACCTGACTACGGTTGTCTTTTTGTCTATTATGAGTCCTCTTCGTACTGACCCTGGACCTCTTCACTATCTTGCCTCACAGCAATTCCGTTAAAAGTGATTTGAATTACACAGTAGTCTAGCTATCGGGGAGAAGAGCAGAGGGGGTGGTTGCCCCAGGTCCCACATCCCGAACTACGATATTGCTAAATATTTCAGAGAGCACCCACCAGGCCAGTCCCCCAGCAGTTGTTTAACGCCACTCAGTCACCTTTAAATATAACTGCTTGGCCACATCACAATGTATAGAATGTGCCCACGCAGCACAAGGCTTCCTCGCTAATCATCATGCAGGACTGTCCGGTGCTCAGTGACGGCTCCTCCTCCCTCCTCATCTTCCCCTGGTGTCTCAGTGATTCCCTTCTGATGCTTTTGAGGTTCCAGCCAATAGCAAATAGCATCTAATATTCTGTAGAGTGAGGGAGGTACTGTAAGTGAGTTATTGTGTAGTGACATGAGTCAGGGTGTTCATTACTGTGCAGTGTGGGGACTACATATTATAAGGGTCTGCAAATATGTATATGATGAGGTGATGGATGTGTGTTGTATGTGTATGTATATTCATGTGTGTGGCATTGTTTGTCGGTAGAGGATTGCGGGTGACAGCGCAAGTCCCCATCCATAAGTGTGTGACACTTCAATGTCCGAGTGCACAACAACATAGAGTATAATGAATACAAGGTACCTTTCATAGATTTAAACCTGACCCAAATCTATTTTTTTTTTTTATCCCAGAGGTAACAAATGCAGAACTTGTCCATTCACTCATAAAACACCCAAGTGCAGTATGAGTGAAGGAGAAATAAATCCCATTTGTGGATCTAACAGCATGCAGAGGTTAAAAGAAAATTTACGTTTCATATATTTTTCTATCTACTGGCTAACACGGTACACACATTTTTTACCTTCTCAAAATGGAAGATACCGGAATGTACCGAATCTTTATGGATTCCAAGACACTTCTGAAGAAACATGCACAACTGGGCAGTGACATACCGTATATACTCGTGTATAAGCCGACCCGTGTATAAGCCGACCCCCTACTTTTGCCCCCAAAACCTGGGAAAACCTATTGACTCGTGTATAAGCCGAGGGTGGACCCCAGCACAGGTTATACAGCCCCCAGCAGTGTGGTATACAGGCCCCCTCAGTGGTAGTATACAGCAGCCTCCCCAGTGGTAGTATACAGCTGCCTCCCCAGTGGTATATACAGCAGCCCCAGAGCTGTATACAGCAGCCCCAGAGCTGTATACAGCAGCCCCAGAGCTGTATACAGCAGCCCCAGAGGGGTATATAGCAGCCCCAGAGGGGTATATAGCAGCCCCAGAGGGTTATACAGCAGCCCCAGAGGGGTATATAGCAGCCCCAGAGGGGTATACAGCAGCCCCAGAGGGGTATATAGCAGCCCCAGAGGGTTATACAGCAGCCCCAGAGGGGTATATAGCAGCCCCAGAGGGGTATATAGCAGCCCCAGAGGGTTATACAGCAGCCTCAGACGGGTATATAGCAGCCCCAGAGGGGTATATAGCAGCCCCAGAGGGGTATATAGCAGCCCCAGAGGGGTATACAGCAGCCCCAGAGGGGTATACAGCAGCCCCAGAGGGGTATATAGCAGCCCCAGAGGGTTATACAGCAGCCCCAGAGGGGTATATAGCAGCCCCAGAGGGATATATAGCAGCCCCAGAGGGTTATACAGCAGCCCCAGAGGGGTATATAGCAGCCCCAGAGGGGTATACAGCAGCCCCAGAGGGGTATACAGCAGGCCCAGAGGGGTATATAGCAGCCCCAGAGGGGAATACAGCGGTACCCGGTTGTATACAGCCCCCCCCGTGGTATACCGGGCCCCCCCTTGCTGGTGGCAACCTGTAAAGGAAGAGATCATTATACTTATCGTGTCGCTGCCGCCGCCGCCGCTCTGTCACCGTCCGTCACCGCGCTCTTCCTGGTCTTCAAGCTTCCTTCTCCGGCGCACAGACAATGACGTCATTTCCTGTGCGCCGGTGAAGGAAGCTTGAAGACCAGGAGGAGCGCGGTGACGGACGGTGACATAGCGGCGGCGGCAGCGACACGATAAGTATAATGATCTCTTCCTTTACAGGTTGCCACCAGCAAGGGGGGGCCCGGTATACCACGGGGGGGGGGGGGGGGCTGTATACAACCGGGGTACCGTATATGGACTCGTGTATAAGCCGAGGGGGGACTTTTCAGCACATTTTTTGTGCTGAAAAACTCGGCTTATACACGAGTATATACGGTATTTTTCCTATCCAAATGCAAGAAGGAGAATCTGATTCCCAAAGGACTCTGGATTACAAATCCACTCCTCATACCTATAACACTCAGTATGCACGAAACCTTTGCCACAGGACCTCGGAGAGACTAAGGAACCACCTTTTGCCTGTCTTCTACAGCATCAAAAGTAACATCCAGAGGGAATTGGAAACATGGAGGAACACACAAGCCATGGGACATAATCTACAACAATTTTACCATAAATTACAAACTCGTCTGATTCAGAACAAGGAAAAGAAATTACACAGACTGCGAATCAATTCAGGGCTCAATACAAACAAAACAAAGACAAATCCTGACAACTTGGACAACTCCTCCTGTCAGAAAGCATCTAATTGGAAGAATAGAAGCTTATAAGATGTTCATCTTACCCAAAATTCTATATACATTCAGATCCCTCACCATTCCTCTTAAACATTTATGGATTAAGAAACTTCAGAGACAATTATCCTCCTTCATATGGGGGAATAAAAAACCAAGAACAGCAAGATCGACCTTAGAGAAAAGTAGGCTAAATGGAGGCCTAGCAGTACCCAATATATTATCCTACTACCAAGCAACTGTTATTAACCAAAGTAAACCATGGTGGGAAGACTCCTCGACTCTAAGCTGGGTCTCACTTGAAGAAAATAGTCATCAGAAAGTCAAACTCAAACTTTCACTCCTGGCACATCTATGTGACAAGAAAAAGCCCCTCCCAAAAAAACCCAACAACCAAAGCTACTGTCCAATCGTGGAAAATTTTCTCTGCCAAAATATCAGAAAACTCTTCTCACACCCAACCGAACTGGATACCAATTGATATCTTAAATTCACTTATACCCACACTCAACATCGACTCGTGGAAAACTAAGGAAATAAACTTTCTATCCGACATACTTGACGAATCTAGCAACCTGATATCCTTCTCATGCCTTCAATCAACTTTCGGCCTCACTGACCAAGAACAAAAGAAATGGAAAAAAATCAACTCATACCTCTTGAAGAGGAAAATAAACTTCCACCTCCCCTCAACCATCGCGCAAATGTTCAAAAAAACCCACAGACCTACCCTCTGGTCCATCAAGAACCTCTGTAAAGAGATTAATCTGGACTCATCCCTTGATAGAACTACCAACATTTTATCTTGGGAGAAAGAACTAGGTGTCTCAATTGAAACAGATGATCTATCTAAAACTCTAGAATGTATACAAAAATCCATCTCCTGCACCACATTGATTGAAACTCATTTTAAATCTCTAACACGGTGGTACTTTACTCCCATCAAACTCCACCAGATGAAAAAGGACTCCTCACCACTATGCTGGAGATGCAATCAGGACACTGGAACCTTATCTCACATCTTCTGGTCCTGTCCTAAACTGAAGGAATTTTGGAACAACATCCAACTTTTGATCTATGATTTATCAAACAACTCTTTTACTCTCACTCCTGAATTTGTAAATCTGCTCATCAACATCTCGCAAATCCCACCTCCACTAAGACCTATTCTACTTCACATCATTCTTTCAGCAAGAACCATGATTGCAGCATTATGGAGAGACCCTAACCCACCGACATTCTCAGCGCTTTTAGAAAAGATCGCCCTCCACAATATTCACGAACTCACCTACGCTCTTCGAAACAATACTATGAGCAAATACAACACGAAATGGAACCCATGGAACGCAATCTTTCCAACTTCTCCACATTTTTAGACTCAATACTTGTCTCTACCTGTACCCTCCTTTCCCCCCCCTCCCTTCCCTAATGTTCCTTTTGATTACCCCCTCTCCTCTCCTGCGTGCAGCAGAACAATTTCTTATTATAATCTGTTTAATTACGATAACTTTACCTTTGAAATGTTTAGCTATAAATCATTTAAAGCTACAACTAATGTTGAAACTGTTATTCCAGACTGTTTTACTTTGTAAACTTAATGTTCTAATGAGTTTTGACAAAACTCCACCAAATCTGTAAACTTGATTTCGCTTAAAATGTTTATGCTTAATTATCATTAAAAACATTTGAACAAGAAAGCATCTAATTGTGTTATCAACCTTTCGGATTACAAACCCAACAAGTTGGAACTTTCCGTGCTTTCTAGGGGACTCTCGTTTTGTCCTACTAAAGCTCTGGATAAAATTGAACTGTGCAGCGACATGGAGAATTACTTCAGGAAACTACGCCTAAGGGAACATTTCAGTGACAAAGAGGATTGCAAAACCCAACTGGGCTGAAGGAAGAAAGATCCTGACAACCAAGAAAAGGTCAGACTGGACACCTAAATTTCATACTAACCCCATTTGGATAATCACATAGACACTTTCAGACATTTGGTAAAATCCACTATTTTAGATTCACACAAGAGTCAACCAACCAATGTCAATGCCCAGGAGAGAAGGGCCATAGAGTCTTTGAAAACCAACAAAAAAATCATCATTAAACCTGCAGACAAGGGTGGTGCAATAGTCATGAGAACAAATCTGACTACTTGAAGGAAACAAACAGACAACTGATGGCACACACACTACCACAAGAAATTGCAGTCTGACCCCACACAGGACTATCACAAGGAATTAAACAGGCTGGTCTCTTGTCTACCTGACATATCCTTAAGAGCTGATGACCTAATACCAGAAAGTCCAAGAACAGGCACATTCTACATGCTTCCCAAAATTCACAAATCAGGAAATCCAGGGAGACCAATCATTTCATGTGTGGGCACCCTCACCGAACAAATTTCTGGGTGTGTAGACGGTGTTCTCAAACCAATGGTAAATGAGAAACCTAGCTACATTCAGGACATAGCTCACCTATTGAATAAACTGTCAGCAATAGGTCCTCTACCAGAAGGAACCATCCCCGCCACCATGGATGTGGAATCTCTGTACAGCAATATCCCACACCAGGATAGATTAAATGCCTGCAAAACATTTCTGGAAAACACAGGGATTGATGCTGACTCTGTGGTGAAGCTTATAAAATTTATCCTCATGCACAATTACTTTACATTTGACGACAACATAGATTTACAGGAGACTGGCACAGTAATGGGGAGCAAAATGGCACCACAATATGCAAACCTTTTCATGGCCAAGTTTGAAGGTGACTTTTTATCCTCTTGTCCTATCAGGCCTCTGGCCTATTACCAGTACATTGATGACATTTTAATCATCTGGACGGAGTGTGAGCAACAGCTGAAGACTTTCCATGAACACTTTAATCAGTTTCATCCCACCATCAACTTAACACTCAACTACTCCTGCACTGAAGTCAGCTTTCTGGACACCATCATTAAGCTACAGAAAAATGAAATAGAGACATCCCTGTCCTGGAAATCAATTAACTATCCAACATATCTCCGATGGGACAGTTTCCATCCAAAACACATGAAAAACTCTATTTTGTACAGCCAGGCCATCAGATACAATCAGATATGTTCTAACCCTACAGATAAAGACAAATCACCTTGAGGGCCTCAAAAAGACCTTTTTGAACCAGGGCTACCATCCAAGAGCAATCGAGAACCAGATTACAAGAGCCACCAGAATATTAAGGAATCATCTCCTACATTACAAAACTAGAGAAGAGAACAACAGAGTTCCTCTCGTAGTCACCTACAATCCAAGTCTGGAGGTGCTAAGAGGAGCTGCACGGAAACTGCAACCACTCCTACAAAAAGGTGCCAGACTAAAATCAATATTCCGGATCCCCCACTCTTGTGTTTTAGACAACCTCTGAATCTTAAAAACATCATTGTCAGAAGCGCCCTGTCCTCTCCAGCAGCAACAGGAACCTTTCCCTGCAACTAGAGAAAGTGCAAAACCTGTCCATCTCTAATGACAACGGACAAGATAAAGATTCCTGGGACAGATCAGGACTACAAGATCCCAGGTAACTTCAGTTGCATCACAAGCAATGTGGTGTATTTAATCATATGTACCAAATACCCAAAAGGTGGCATGTACATAGGTGAAACAGGGCAAAAATTCAGGACAAGAATGAATTCTCATCGCCACTCAATAAAACAAAAGTGTATGGATCTACCTGTAGCAAAGCATTTTTCCAGCCCTGATCACAGTAAAGCTGATATGGGGCTGCTCATCTTAAAAAGCAACTTGAAATCTCAGAGAGAGAAAAGAATTTGGGAATACAAATTGATAACGACCTTTGACACATTCAAAACAGGATTAAATATATCACATGGATTCATGGCGTTTTATAGAACATGAATGGACATTTGGGGACATCACAGATTCATGCGTTTTCTATACAAATTGAAAAGACATTTGGGGATAACACATCTTCCAACAGACTCCATTTTGAGGACAATGAACTTTTGACACTTCTTATATGAACACCCTTGCCTCCTTTTATTGCTTTCCTCAACTCATTAAGTATTTTCAGTTCTACACAGACCACTACCATTATATAATTTGTTCCGCTTATCTTATCTTAGACTTTTAGTTTCAATTCCCCAGGCCCATCTCTTCTTCCCCAGCCTGACTCTGGTTTACGTCACCTGTCGCACTTACTATAACATCTAAGGGCCCTTTCACATCTGCGTTTTTCGTAATTCGCGGCAGATGCGGTGAAAAAACCGCATCTGCCGCGTTTACCGCATAACCGTTCCACTTGCGGCGCGGTTGCGTTTTTTTCTATGCAATGTATAGGGGGACTTGCGGCAGATGCGGCAAGTGCGGTTTTGCACTTGCGGCAGGTGCGGCCGCGAAAAAAACCGCGGCTTACTGCGGTTTTTTTCGCGGCCGCACCTGCCGCAAGTGCAAAACCGCACTTGCCGCATCTGCCGCAAGTCCCCCTATACATTGCATAGAAAAAACCGCAACCGCGCCGCAAGTGGAACGGTTATGCGGTAAACGCGGCAGATGCGGTTTTTTCACCGCATCTGCGCGAATTACGAAAAACGCAGATGTGAAAGCACCCTAAGATTGTTGTTTTTTTTCCTTTCATTTGCTTATGTATATATGTATGTGTCTTCAGAATCTGTGTTATTATCAGTCTGAGGAAGGGGCCGCAGCATCCCGAAAGCTTGCTATGTTTACCATCTTTTCAGTTAGCCATTAAAAGGTATTAACCACTGAGGACTCTCAGATTCCAATATATTTTTCTATTTAAGTTAGTAATCCAATTACTTTCTAATGTACCTTCATTAAAAAAAAATCCCTACCATTCTCTAGTCTGCTTTTTTTTTTATCTCTGATGACGTTGTTTGCTAGGATACTCAAGCAGGACGCCTTGCCTGAATTGTGTCTGTTAGTAGTTCCACTGTTTTGCCAGCAACATCTGCACCAAACCTGCTGCCGCATCATCTGCATCAGTCCTGTTGCTGCACCTGCTACTGCACCGTCTGCACCAGTCCTGCTGCCGTACTCACTACACCTACCAAGAGACTGTACCTACAAACGTCCATCTGTCCTGACAGCAACTGCATCAGAGACTGTCTGTAGGAGCTCGACCACTGGAGTCAGCTATCGTAGTAGCAAACCCCCTGGAACTGCACCTGGTGGCCACATGGTGATTAGTGATTTGGCCCAGTGGGTGTTCCCCTGGACGCTCACCCCTGCAAGGGTTACAGTTTGTTCAGGTCTCCATCTAGCTCTACACAGGCTACAGCACCTGCTCCGGTTGTAATTCCTACTCCATGTACCAGCAACCCTGATGCTCTCATCTAGATTTTCTTCAAGGTCTGGGTGGAGACTAAGGCTTGTATTGGAATGGTCCTCTGATCGGATGTAAAGGCATGTGGGTAAGAGATGCCTGAATCCTCCTTCAGACAAGATAGGGCTCTCTTCCAGATATATCCATTTCAAGATACCTTTCTACAAGATTTGTCCTCGCTTCATTGGTTCCTTTAAAGAGCGCCAGAGGATCAATGCCGTATTCTACAAACTTAAGCTCCAAGCCTCCTTGCACATCTCCATGTGTCTCTCCTCAAGCCTGTCGCCCTAAGCAGCTACTTGTACCCTGCCTTCACTGGTCATTGCGGATGAAATCATTGAGATAAAGAATATCCTGTCCATGCAGAAAAGGGGATGAAAGACCCTCTTTCTGGTTAATTGGAAGGGTTTTGGTCCTAAGAAGAGGTCTTGGGAGCCCAAGGAAAACATTAATGCCCCTCTCTTAATGAAGAGATTCCTTTTGGGCCTGGAAATAAGAGGGTGTAAGGAGGAGGGAGTGTTCTATTACATCCACTGTGGCGCCGACACATCCACTGTGGATGTGCACGCCAAACGGGTCTCCTGGGAACACTCTTCAGCCATGCACGCAGCATGCCCCTGATCCTTAAACCCTTCACCACTAAGGCAAAACCATACGTCCAAAAAGGCAGGTCGTTCACAACCAGGGACTTACAGGTTCATCCTGGCGCAAATGCGGCACCCTGGCCGTGGTAATGGGAATCACACTTCGATATTTTGTGATTCTAATCACAGAATACTGGAGCTCGAACTCCCGGGGGGTGGATTCCCCACCCCGCACCCACAATGGCCAAGATTGGTTGTTTAATTCTGTACAGCCAATAACAGCAATTGTAATGATAAGGCAATGAAATTACTTACCAGCTATGGTTGGGGCTGTAATAGACTCTTCCATTGGCTGGAGTGCTGAGGGGGGCAGAATCCTTTCCATCAGCAGCATGGCAGCGGCTCACACCTGCATGGAGGTGATCAGGCTGAAGAGGAGCAGTTTGACACAGCCAGGAATGCAATCACTATGTGATTGCTCTCCCTGGCTGTATCACCACCTCAATATTGTGATCGGTAACGATCATAGGAGTTTGGGTCCAAGGAGAGGTAGTGCGCTCTCACCTGTCTCCCTGCACTGATCAGTCCATTGCAATGTAATTACAAGAAGCGATCATCGCCATGGTGACCTGATGTTGCCATGGCGACATCTGGTCACCTGACCCAAGCCTGATATCATGTGATCTTTGGGTCTTGGGTCTGCAGCACTAAAAGGGGTGTCACACGCGTCAATGTCGTCAGCGATCTGATCGCTGACGACATTGACGGCTGATTGCTGGTGAGCTGTCACACAGACAGACTCACCAGCGATCAATTGACCAGTGACATCATGGAAACGATTTAAATATCGTTTCCACGATGTCCTGCTCCCGCTGCCAGCCTGCTGGAAGCGGGAGCAGCCTGGTCTCCAAGGTACACTGCGGGTAACTAGGCAGCGCGCGCTGCCTAGATACCCGACGTGTACCTTAGTTACCAGCCTCCTCCGCTCACCCGGTGAGCGGAGGAGGCTGGTAACTAAGGTACACAGTCGGGTATCTAGGCAGCGCGCGCTGCCTAGTTACCCGCAGTGTACCTTGGAGACCAGCTCCCAGCGCTTGTGACAGGCGCTGGGAGCTGGAATATCGCTAGTCCCAGTGTCACACGCAGCGATGCTGCGTGTCCACCGGGCGACAATCGCCAGGTTTCAGAGCTGGTTCTGAAACCTGGCGATCATCAACCAGCGATTTATCGCTGGTTGATGCAGTATGTCACACGTGTCAATATCGCTGCAACGTCACGTGCAGCCGATATCGTGCAGGCGATATTGACGCGTGTGACACCCCTTAACAGATGCACTGTATGGATTATTGCCATACAGTGCAGCTGCTATCAGTGTGACCCCAGAGAGTGCAGCAAGAGGACCCTTTATGCAGTCTCTGAATGTAGCAGAGGCGATTGACCATCATTGTGGATTACTGTCATAGGGTATGTGTGAGTAATAAAGATAGAGATAAGTATTTGTGTTTTTTGTTCTAATAAAATGATTTTTTTCTGTGTATTGTGTATTATTTATCATTTACTTACAGGTTCCTAATGGCCGGGTCTAACATTGGCCTAACATTAGGAACCTCAGGCGTATTGCCAGCTGCCAATACAAAGCTGGCATTAACCCCTTTATTACCAACTTTTTCACAGGCATTAGGGCAACTGGAAGAGTAGGGTACTGCGCCAGGAAATAGCACTTCAATGAATGTGCCATTTTCTGGGGTGGCTCCGGGCTGCAATTCGAAGCTTGGGGTCCTCTCCATACTGAGGGTTCCTGCCACCAGCTCCCTTATTGTACATGGTTGGCAACCAAAAATAGGCCCCACGTCGTTTTTTAAAATGATTTCTATAAATAAATGAAGAAAAGGGTTCTGCTATATTTTTGTTTACCAGCCAGGTAAAACTATACCTGCATGTTGTATCTGTGCTGGTGATCAAAAATACAGTGGAGCCCCACGTCATTAGTGCAAAATCCCGGCTAAATACACAGGGCCGGCTCCAGGTTTCTGTGGGCCCGGGCGAAAAAGTCTCAGTGGGCCCCCTTTAGTACATATCATGGACTATAATATATATATTGCCGCACACTTACCGCAAGCCCCATAGACAATGCATGGGGCTTGCCACAAATGAGCAGCAAGTGCAGCCGCTAGGCGGAAAATGCGGCAGATGATTATTTTACCGCAACTGCCACATTTTAAAAAAACGCCTATGTGAAGACAGCCTTACAGGAACAGTGACTGCCGAAACCAGCAAGAGCTGTTTCTGACAGTGAGTATATTACACGTTGTTAGGAGCAGGTAAAATGCGTTTGCATTCTCTTGCGCTTTTTAAAAATACCCTTCAAATGCAAAATGTTGCATTTTTGTGCGTCTGAGGATGCTTGGTATATACACAAGCATCCTCAAGCACACAAATAATGCAAGCAGCTCAATGGAGCCACACTGCATTATGGGTGGCACCGCAGCCAAGCGGAGTGTCTGGCCGTTTGGATCTCTCTTCTCCTCACCTTTCTTCTCGCCGCTCCGGTCTCCTCCGCTCGCTCCGCACATATCAGCACAGTGATGACAACATCGTGCCCCGCCATGCTGAGCTGCAGAATGCAGACAGCGGCAGAAGAGGCTCTGGAGAAGAATGCTGCTGGCAAGGTGGCTGAGACTATAGGAGCGGAATCCGCAGGGGGCTACTACTGGTACACATACCTCGTACGCACGTGGCTCTGCTCCATACATCTCCTACGCACGCGGCTCTGCTCCATACACCTCCTACCCACGCGGCTCTGCTCCGTACACCTCCTACCCACGCGGCTCTGCTCCGTACACCTCCTACCCACGCGGCTCTGCTCCGTACACCTCTTACCCACGCGGCTCTGCTCCGTACACCTCCTACCCACGCGGCTCTGCTCCGTACACCTCCTACCCACGCGGCTCTGCTCCGTACACCTCCTACCCACGCGGCTCTGCTCCGTACACCTCGTACACACTGGGCTCCGCTCCGTACACCTCGTACACACTGGGCTCCGCTCCGTACACCTCGTACACACTGGGCTCCGCTCCGTACACCTCGTACACACACGGCTCCGCTCCGTACACCTCGTACACAAACGGCTCCGCTCCGTACACCTTGTACACACACGGCTCTGCTCCGTACACCTAGTACCCACAAGGCTCCACTCCCGTACACCTCGTACACACACGGCTCTGCTCCGTACACCTAGTACCCACAAGGCTCCACTCCTGTACACCTCGTACACACACGGCTCCGCTCCGTACACCTAGTACCCACTCGGCTCCGCTCCGTACACCTCGTACACACACGGCTCCGCTCCGTACACCTAGTACCCACTCGGCTCCGCTCCGTACACCTAGTACACACTCGGCTCCGCTCCGTACACCTAGTACACACTCTGCTCCTCTCTGTACACCTAGTACACACTCGCCTCTGCTACATTCACACTGTAAATCCCTCCTGACCCCACACATAAACTTCACCAAATTGCCATACACCTAGTACACACTCACCTCTTCTACATTCACACTGTAAATCCCTCCTGACCCCACGGATAAACTTCACCTAATTGCTATGCTGGCCATCATGATGCTCAGAGTCCTGCATACACTGAGGAGCTGGTCATGTGACCCCTGACTCCACCCTCCATTGACATCATCACAGGTCCTGTCAGCCCAGAGTGTGCAGCTCTGTCGGCTCCCACGGAGGGAGATCTCCGGAGCTGCAGGAGGCTGAGTGCGTTCTCCCTGCAAATGACCCCCCAGCTGTCCCCTGGATATGGCCCTAGCTGTGGGGGCAGTGTGCTCAGGGGCCCCTGAGGCTAGGGTCACACTTGCATTGTGACCCTAGCCTGATGCAAGTATTTTCGGCTGCAGCACATAGCTTTTAATGCTATGCGCTGGAGCCCATAGAAACCCGATGCTTACCTTGCCAACCATTGGTTGTCAATGTAAACATCGGGTTTCTATGGGCTCCATTGCTAGCAGCGCATAGCATTAAACGCAGACAATACTTGCGTCAGGCTAGGGTCACAATGCAAGTGCTAGCCCTCAGGGGCCCGATGGGCCCCCTCCAAGCAGTCGGGCCCCGGCATTTGCCCGGGTGCGCCGGGTGCTGACGCCGAGCCTGTAAATACACAACAAATACTCACTATGTGAACAGTGCTGAGCATTTTGAGCTGACATAGAGTTCTATAGGTGAAAATCATGGGAAAATACGCTGATAGAATTGATGCAGGAAAAGCTGCAGCATGGGAACAACACTTTCAATTTCCCATACGCTTTGCAGGGAAGGTGCTGTACTGCGGAACTGCCAAAAATACACCGAAAAAACGGAAATTTGTGGCAAAAACGCAAGAAATCCGAAGCGCCTGCACATTGCCTAAATTTGATCCAGGGCAATATGTTGAAGGAAAAGGGACTTTTGCGTTTCAAGGTATAAACCTCTTCCTCAGGATAACCACACATTAGTATATACCTACCGTGTTTCCCCGATAGAAAGACCCCCCCGAAAGTAAGACAGGGTGGGGGGGGGACGGGGGGTCTGCTAATGTAAGACCCCCCCGAATGTAAGGCAGGGTAGGGGGGAGGGGGGTCTTACTATCGGGGAAACACGGTGGGGGGTTTACATACATACATACACATGTACAGACACATATATACACATATATACACACCATACACACACACACACCACACACACACACATAGCACCGCTTCTTACCGGGTCCGGTGTGGGGTCCCCGATGGTCCTGTGCCGTCCTCTGTGCTCCGGTCCGGTCCCCGAGATGATCCGCTGCCATCCGCCGTGTTCGGTGCCGGTCCTAGGCTCCATGGTCCCTGCTCTTCCGAAGTTCAGGCCTAGCTCCGCCCAGGTCATAGTGTGGGCCAATCAGCATAGCGGCGCTGACGTCAGAGGCAAGCGCCCGATGACGCTTGCTTGAGCGCCGCTATGCTGATTGGCCCACACTATAACCTGGGCGGAGCTAGGCCTGAACTCCAGAAGAGCAGGGACCATGGAGCCTAGGACCGGCACCGGAACACGGCGGACGGCAGCGGATCATCTCGGGGACCGGACCGGAGCACAGAAGACGGCACAGGACCATCGGGGACCCCACACCGGACCCGGTAAGAAGCGGTGCTATGTGTGTGTGTGTGGTGTGTGTGGTGTGTATGGTGTGTATATATGTGTATGCATGTGTCTGTCTGTATGTGTGGGAATGTGTGGATGGATGGATGGTGGGGCCTCCAAAGTAAGGCCCCCCCCCGAAAGTAAGACAGGGGGCCACTTTTGGCCACAAAAAGAATGTAAGACCCTGTCTTACTTTCGGGGAAACACGGTACTAATGTGTGGTTATCCTGAGGAAGAGGATTATTGTTAACCTGGATCAAAAACACAAGGAAGGACTGTTGTAGACCATGTAAATTTTTACATCTTAAGTTGTCACAAGAGAAAAACGTAGTTGTGATGTCTCACAACCTAAATAGGTGAGCAGATTCACTATTATCTCCTTATTTCTTGTTTGACAGATAATCACTATTGCGCACCCATTTCATTTCAATGTTTTATTTGTGCCTAAAATTCGCATACAAGGTCCCCACTAAAAAACATCACTCCTTCCCTTCCGTGTGCCCAAAAATTGTTTTCCCACCACATATGGAGTATCAGCATACTCAGGAGAAATTGCCCAACAGATTTTGGAGTCCATTTTATCATGTCATCTGTGTGAAGATGAAAAAATAGTTTTTTTCCACAAAAATGTTCTTTTAGTCTCCATATTTTCATTTTCACAGTTCATCGTTAAAAATAATCTGTAAAACACCTGGGGGTTCAAGGTGCTCACCACACATCCAAATAAACTCCTTGTAGGTCTAGTTTAAAAAATTGGGTCACTCGTGGTGGGTTTTCGCTGTGTAGGCAAATCAGAGGCTATCCAAATGTGACATTACATTCACAGAGCATTCCATTAAAATCTGCGTTCCAAAATGTCACTCCCTCCCTTTAGAGCCCTGCCATGCTCTCAAACAGTGGTTTTCCACCACATATGAGGTGTTAGCATACTCAGGACAAACTGCCAAACAAATTTTAGTTTCCATTAAATCCTGTTGCCCTTGTGAAAATGAAAAACAACGAGGCTAAAAGATAATTTCTGTGGAAAAAAAAAACCTTTTTCATTTTCACGGCTCAATGCATGAAGACCTGGGGGTTCAAATTGGAATTGTTAGCGGACACCATGTCGCATTTGGAGAGCCCCTGTGTGCTTAAACATTGGAGGTCCCCCACAAGTGACCCCATTTTGGAAACTAGACCCCCCCAGGGAACTTATCTAGATGCATAGTGAGCACTTTGAACCCCCAAGTGCTTCACAAATTCATCCGTAAAGATGAAAATTGAAACTTTTTGTGAAAAGAAAGTACTTTTTCATTCTCACGGCTCAATGCATGAAGACCTGGGGGTTCAAAGTGCTCACTATGCATCTAGATAAGTGTCTTGGGGGGAAGGTCTAGTTTCCAAAATGGGGTCATTTGTGGGAGAGCTCCACTGTCTAGGCACATCAGGGACTCTCCAAACACGACATGGTGTTTGCTAACGATTACAGCTAATTTTACGCTTGAAATATCAAATGTCACTCCTTCCCTTCTCAGCCCTACTGTGCACCCATACAGTGGTTTTCCACCACAAACCAGGCATCGTCGTACTCAGGACAAATTTCCCAAGACATATTAGAATCCATTTTATCCTCTTGCCCCTGTTAAAATAAAAAATTGAGGCTAAAATAACATTTGTGCGAAAAAAAAATCCTTTTTTATTTTCACAGCTCAATGCATGAAGCATCTGAGTATTCAAGGTGCTCAGCAGACATCTAGATAAATTCCTTGAGGGCTCTAGTTTCTGAAATGGGGTCAGTTGTCGGGGGTTTCCACTGTTTAGGCACATCAGGGAGTTATTTAAATGCAACATGGTGTCAGCTAATGATTCCAGCTAATTTTCAACTTGAAAAGTCAAATGTCGCTCCTTCCCTTCCAAGCCATGTCATGTACCCAAACACTGTTTTTTCTTAGCACATTTAGGATATCGGCGTACTTAGGAGAAATTGCATAACAAATTTTAGGGTCCATTTTCTACTGTTACCCTTGTGAAAATGCAATAGTTGTGGCTATACTAACATTTTTGTTGTGAAAATTAAAGTAGACATTTTTTCCTCCCACATTGCTTTAGTTCCTGTGAAGCACCTGGAGGGTAAATAATCTTCTTGAATGTGGTTTTGAGTAGCTTCAGGGGTGCAGTTTTTGGAATGGTGTCAATTATGGGTGTTTTCTGTCATATAGACCCCTCAAAGTGACTTAAAGAGGACCTGTCACCAAACCAGGCATGGTGATCTATTTACAGCACTGGATGCAGCATGTCTGCAGCATCCAGACAAGGGGTCCCCCAGCACTTGAGCAGCCCTGTACCCCGAGATAATACACTTAGAAAACTTACATCGTCCAGCCATAAAGGAGGTAACCAGAGGCTGGAGCCAAGGGCAGATTCACACCCCCTGCATGTTTAATCTGCCCACCGCTGCCAATCATTCTCTCCCTCTTCTCCAGCATTAAACAGAGTTTTTTTCCTTTTCAGAACTTGCCGTTTGGCCCCCGCCTCAGGGGGCGGGGCTAACCTGCCGTTTCTGGGAGAGAGAAAAAAACTCTGTTTAATGCTGGAAAAGAGGGAGAGAATATTTACATACAGGTATGTAAAATCATGTTATTTATGAAAATACTAGATGGGTGCCTCATGCTATCGCATTGGGAGGGCGATGATGTCACAATGGCAGCAGGCTCTGTGGTGCTTGGGGTGGCGGCTGTCTCTCCCCCTGTGTGCTCTCCCCCTCAGTGCTGTGTCTCCCCCACAGTGTGCTTTCCCCCCTGAGTGCAATCTTTTCTCCTCTGTGCTTTCTTCCCCCTAAATGCTTTCTCCTCCCTTGTACTGTCTCTCCCTACTGTGCACTATCTCTGCCCCCGTGTGCTGTCATTCCCTCGTGCTCTCTCCCTCCTTTGTTGTCTGTCCCTATGTGCTGTCTTTTCCCCCGTGCACTCTCTCTCCACACAATGCGCTGTCTCTACCCCCTTGTGCGCACTTACGCGGCTGTCATTTTTAGAAACCTGGGTTTACAAAGATGGCGGCCACTTAAGTGCGCAAGTAGATGTATCTAAAGGTACCGTCACACGCCGTGATATGGCCTCCATATCGCTTGCGATTTGCCGTGAGCGCGCATGTTTCAGGCACTTTTTTCTGATCACTGTGGAACTGTCACACGTAGCAATCTCGCATGCGATCTTTGGCAATCCTGCGTTCCGGAAATCGCCTGCAGAAGACCGGAAGTAATCTTCCCTTCAAAAATGGCCGCGTCACACACCACAATCGTAGCAGCGATG
Organism: Allobates femoralis; assembly: GCA_033576535.1. Classification (NCBI taxonomy): domain Eukaryota; kingdom Metazoa; phylum Chordata; class Amphibia; order Anura; family Aromobatidae; genus Allobates; species Allobates femoralis. The sequence continues at coordinate 332,999,507 of JARQOC010000002.1, read as the reverse complement.
TAGGCATACTGTTTTGATAGGGGCATGGTAGAGTGTGTTTCACCGCGCCCCCATCACTGCAATTGGCGGACAGAACTGCGTTCCCATTGGTCAGCCTTGCGTGAACGCACAGGTCAACAAATAAGGCATCTCAGACAAGGCCAGTCAATCAGAACGCAGTATCACCCACCAATCACTGCAGAAGCGGCATGAAAAAAACAACATCCAAGGATGCTTACGGGATTTATTTTAGAATCGCTGTGTACGTAGCTATTGCCCTGTCACACGGCACGATCCGCTGAAATCGCCTGGTGGATATCGCCTGATTTCACTGCAGTGCAGGGCAATCAGGCGACGCTCCACCAGCGATTTCTCGCCTTAGAATCGCCCAGTCAAACGCCACTATGCACATGCGATGTGGTTTCCACATCGCCGAATTCGGGAATTGCCAGCGATCTCGCTGGCAATATGGTGGCGTGTGATGGTACCTTAACTGTGTGTATGTTATATATACGTATAATGTGTGTGTGTTTGTGTATATGTACATGTGTGTGTGTATATGTATGTATATGTACAGTTAGGGCCAGAAATATTTGGACAGTGACACAATTTTCGCGAGTTGGGCTCTGCATGCCACCACATTGGATTTGAAATGAAACCTCTACAACAGAATTCAAGTGCAGATTGTAACGTTTAATTTGAAGGGTTGAACAAAAATATCTGATAGAAAATGTAGGAATTGTACACATTTCTTTACAAACACTCCACATTTTAGGAGGTCAAAAGTAATTGGACAAATAAACATAACCCAAACAAAATATTTTTATTTTCAATATTTTGTTGCGAATCCTTTGGAGGCAATCACTGCCTTAAGTCTGGAACCCATGGACATCACCAAACGCTGGGTTTCCTCCTTCTTAATGCTTTGCCAGGCCTTTACAGCCGCAGCCTTCAGGTCTTGCTTGTTTGTGGGTCTTTCCGTCTTAAGTCTGGATTTGAGCAAGTGAAATGCATGCTCAATTGAGTTAAGATCTGGTGATTGACTTGGCCATTGCAGAATGTTCCACTTTTTTGCACTCATGAACTCCTGGGTAGCTTTGGCTGTATGCTTGGGGTCATTGTCCATCTGTACTATGAAGCGCCGTCCAATCAACTTTGCAGCATTTGGCTGAATCTGGGCTGAAAGTATATCCCGGTACACTTCAGAATTCATCCGGCTACTCTTGTCTGCTGTTATGTCATCAATAAACACAAGTGACCCAGTGCCATTGAAAGCCATGCATGCCCATGCCATCACGTTGCCTCCACCATGTTTTACAGAGGATGTGGTGTGCCTTGGATCATGTGCCGTTCCCTTTCTTCTCCAAACTTTTTTCTTCCAATCATTCTGGTACAGGTTGATCTTTGTCTCATCTGTCCATAGAATACTTTTCCAGAACTGAGCTGGCTTCTTGAGGTGTTTTTCAGCAAATTTAACTCTGGCCTGTCTATTTTTGGAATTGCTGAATGGTTTGCATCTAGATGTGAACCCTTTGTATTTACTGTCATGTAGTCTTCTCTTTACTGTTGACTTAGAGACAGATACACCTACTTCACTGAGAGTGTTCTGAAATTCAGTTGATGTTGTGAACGGGTTCTTCTTCACCAAATAAAGTATGTGGCGATCATCCACCACTGTTGTCATCCGTGGACGCCCAGGCCTTTTAGAGTTCCCAAGCTCACCAGTCAATTCCTTTTTTCTCAGAATGTACCCAACTGTTGATTTTGCTACTCCAAGCATGTCTGCTATCTCTCTGAAGGATTTTTTCTTTTTTTTCAGCCTCAGGATGTTCTGCTTCACCTCAATTGAGAGTTCCTTTGACCGCATGTTGTCTGGTCACAGCAACAGCTTCCAAATGCAAAACCACACACCTGGAATCCACCCCTGACCTTTTAACTACTTCATTGATTACAGGTTAACGAGGGAGACGCCTTCAGAGTTAATTGCAGCCCTTAGAGTCCATTGTCCAATTACTTTTGGTCCCTTGAAAAAGAGGAGGCTATGCATTACAGAGCTATGATTCCAAAACCCTTTCTCCGATTTGGATGTGGAAACTCTCATATTGCAGCTGGGAGTGTGCACTTTCAGCCCATATTATATATATATAATTGTATTTCTGAACATGTTTTTGTAAACAGCTAAAATAACAAAACTTGTGTCACTGTCCAAATATTTCTGGCCCTAACTGTATGTATGTGTGCGTGTGTGTATAAGTGTGTGCGCAGTGGTGTAACTTGAAGCTCATGGGTCCTGATATGAACGTTCGAACGAGGTGCCCAATTATTGCAAATATTTAATAGCATTAGTCTTTTTCTATATACCAAAGGGACTTTTGGGGCTCTCTAGGTTCCAGGACCTGGGTGAGAACGCAACCCCTACACCTATTGTAGTTACTTATATGTGTGTGTGTCTTTCTTTCCCCTTTGGTTAGTGGTGCTGAGCTCTCCCATTGCTTCTGGCTGCCATTACTACTTGTAGCCACCAGAAGACGCCTGCACCCCATCTTCCCCTGCACAAGACGCGGAGCCTCAAATTTTCCTGCTGGCTGTGTGTGGCGGGGAGGTGCTGCGGACGGCTGGCAGCATGCGGGGGGCTGCGGGAGGCGGGTGAAGGGATGCAGGCGGCATGTGCAGCGTTGGGTTTGGTTGTCGACACCGCCACCAGCAGGTCCCTTATTTGCACACCCATCACTTGGGTGTGAAAATATGGCGGCCGCGGCGGAAGTGGGTTGCGTGTGATAGGAGGACATCGGAACAGAAGGTTATGTAAGTAGATGTGCCTTTTTTTAAATCTTTTAAAGGAAGACTATGTCTTGGCTGAAAAAGTGAATATTTTAGTAAGGCCCACGTCACACACACAGATATTTGTGCAGATATTGTTCACAGATCTCTGGTTGTAGTGAAATCATGGACACATTGCTCCATTCTGTGGCTGTGTATAAATGGATTCATTTGTCCATAATTTCATCTGTGAACAATATCTGCACAAATATCTGTGTGTGACGTGGGCCTAAAAGCTACTGTTTTAACTTATATATGGTATATAAATGTGTTTGCAGGTTTTCAAAACCGGACATACGTAAAATAAAGTAATAAGGTCAACAAAAAAAAATTTTTTTTCTGGTGCCCAAAATATTTTAATGAATTTGGGGTATTTTTGGGGTGCTGATTCTGAATATGCTATCAGTTTTGCCAGATTGGCTCAAGTTTTTGAGATTTTTGGTATCTTATTTATAGCACTTGTTGGTAAATGCGACGCATCATCTCATTAATTTCTTTGGATTAGTACTTGAACTGAGCAGTTCTCAATATAGTTTTGTGTTAATTAGTGTTCTAAAAGTTTGTCCATAGCTTGATTTTTGCACTAACTTTATGTTGTTGTCTGTTTTCCAGTGAAAAGCATGAACTCATCAAGAAGAAGTTGTCTTAACGATCCAGACTCATTCTATTACATTTGTGGTGAATATACACTGACAAAACATAGAAGAAACATAACAGAATTCGTTAAAAAAGTAGCAAAAAACGTCTTTTTTGTTACACATTTTACGAAAAATCTCAAAAACTTGAGCCAATCTGGCAAAACTGATGACATATTCAGAATCAGCACCCCAAAGTTATCCTAAATTCAATGAAATATCTTTGGCACCAAAAATGCTGTTGACCAGTGTAATAAGTGGGCCGAAAATCTTTTTAACTATTTGTCACTAATCCTATAGCTGCTTACTTACCCAAAAAGGTTACTCTAAAGTACCAATAGATGACATATAGCTGCACAGTAGAAAGAGAATAAATATTAAACACTGAGGGTACCTTTACACGCCGCTACAACATGGTAGAAACAACCGGGTTGATGAGAGAAATGTATCTTGCACCGCCAAATCAACCCGAGGTAGCGGCGTGTAAAGGCGGTTGTTTCCACCCGTCACTTGCGGCACCTGTTTCAGAGCCGATCTCTAAAACAGGTTGATTTCAACCTGGTGGTAACGGCGTGTAAATACGGTAGGGTAAGGTTTATTCGTCACCTAGATAACTCCCCGGGGCGTGACACAGCCTCCGGGAAACCATTGGTGGAAGCTCCTGCGTTACGATTGGTAGTCACTGCATAGGGCGGCATATTTAAGGAGCTGACCAGTCACACTACAAAATTGCTTGAGCGTCATGTATTAGTCAGCCTCCTGCGCTGGCTGGCCAAACATGATGCTATTGCGTTGTCCTATCAGCGTACGAAATTCTCGTAATCCACACTTCTGGCACGCCTATGTGTTGTACCAGCTGCCCCAGGTCCTCCCATATTACCCTCTGTAGTGGCGTTTAAATGAGGTAAGGTGCTTTTCAGAAGGTAACTTGAGGCACCCGACGGTGCATCCAGAGATGGATTCAACCTTCTGTAAAGCACCTTATAGCGGCGTGTAAAGGCGGTGCGGGTACCGTTTGTAACCGTTGCTGCGTGCTCGTGCACGTGAAGCACCCGGTTGTTTCCACCATGTTGTAGCGGCGTGTAAAGGTACCCTAAACGTTTATTGACCCACTGCCAAAATGTAAAAAAATGTTGGCAATAGTCTAAAAGCAAACACACAGGAGATTTTTTAAATGTTACTTAAAGCGTAACCACCGTTTAAATTTTTATTCAATAATAATGTAGAGCAAGTAATTAAAATAAACTTTAAAATATAGTTTTGAAATTCTGGTTGGTTACCATTCATAAACCTTCCACATGGTGTCGCCACTGCACTGTGTCTGAAGGAGACATGTTTATTGTCAGTCAAATCTGTCTTCAGTGAATACAAGGCATGTAGCCATATAAGGGAGGGGGCGTGGCCTACAATTATGACTACATTTGGTGAGGAAACAATGTATCAAATTACAGCACAGAGCTAAGTAATGTCAAGATGTAAACTCCTGTTTACAAGCTTCTCTGTTCTGTCATCTAGCTCCAGACAGCTCAGTCACAATCTCTGTTAACCCCTTTTCTGCTGGCTCCCAACACAGCTCACTATCAGCCTGCTCTCAGGAGCTGTGGAAATTACAAACACAGTGCTGGCAGAGTCTGGCTGCACAGGTATAAAGTGCAGTTTTTAAATGAGCACAGAAAAAAGTGAGAAAATTTGTCATATGGCACAAAAAAGCATAACCTTAGCTGCTATGTGACCCATCATTAACATCCAGTGCAGTATTATTTATGGGGTTTTTTTCAATGAAATGACACTTACACTTTAAGGCTGCTTTCACATCGCAATTTTTTGCAATCCGTGGCTGTCCTTTGTAAAATGGACAGCCACGGATCATATTTAGCCCCCATGTATGCCTATGGGCAACGGATCTTCACGGATTTGTTCTTAACGGCATCTGATTTGTGACAGATCCGATTCTGTCTGATTTCTTGCTAAACCCAAAATCGGAGACTGCTCCGATTTTGGGCACAGCAGACCAAATCGGATACAATGGAATCTGACATGATCCGAGGCAATTAACATGTGGGCCTATGGAACACAGGTCCGAGAAAACACAGGATCTTTTCTCGGACCAGATTTTAGTGTACTGAGCATGCTCAGTACACTAAAACTGCTCTCTTCCTGTGTTATTTCACTTCCACAATGTATAATATACATTGTGGAAGTGAAGCAAGGGTTAAAAAAAAGATTCTCACCTCTCCGGCGTGTGTCCCCGCGTCTACCGTAGCTCAAGGACCCGGGAATCAGCTGACCGGGAAGGGGCGGATCAACCCAGTCAGCAGATTCGTCACATGACCGCATCAGCGCGGTATAAATCTCCCGCCGCCGATTTCGGTTTTAACTCGACCAGCTGATTCGGTCATGTGACGAATCAGCTGATCGGGTTACCCCGCCCCACCAGCTGATTCACAGGTCCTTGAGCTCTGGTAGATGACTCACATTGCGGGGATACATGCTGGAGAGGTGAGGATCTTTTTTTTATTTTTAACCCCTGCTTCACTTCCGCAATGTATATTATACATTGCAAAAGTGAAAGTTCCCTTCTGTGTCCGGATCCGTAAAAATCACGGACACAGGATTGGCATCCGTGTTGCCCTTTCCTGTCCGTGGGGTCCTGCAAAAAACGGGATCCCCACGGACAGGAAAAAATTGCTGTGTGAAACCACCCTAACATAGTGTAATTTATATGGCTACCAGTGCTTTTTCTTGCAGTTTCATATTAGGCTATCTTCACACTGTGTGTTTTAGATTCGCTTTTCTGGTGCGTTTTTCTCTCTTTTTCAGGTGGAAATCTGGATCAGCTTCTGAAAAAAGGCATCACAAACGTATCAGCTGTTTTGGATCCGTTTTTGATCCGTTTTAGCTGAGTTTTTCTGGCACTTTTTTTTAAGCAATAGACAATGGTTTAAATGGGAAAAGCAGATTAGAAAACCGCAGCAATAATTGACATGTTCATTCTTTTTACGGATCACTTTTTCACTCAAAAAACGGATTAGGTCGAAGAAATACAGACTGAACAGCAAAACTTGAAAACTCATTAACTGGGATTCCGTTTAAGTGATGCATCCAATGCATTTTCACTGCAAAAACATCCAAAAAAAGGATCAAAAACGCAGTGTGAACTTCGCCTTCATGTACAAAGCTAGGGAACAATATAATCTGACCTTGCTATTTTGTCAGAAAACCCATCCTAGGACAGTTTTTGCTGAACAAAACACTAGATTTCCAATATTCTGAAGAATGAGAATTAGCATTCCCCTTGACTAGATGCTTTGACTTTGACCTGTATGATGTCTCTCCCTCACAGTATGGAGCGTGGTATAGCTCCGTGGTTACTTTCTATGGAACATTCCATATTTGAAAAGAGAAACCTCAGTTTCAGCTCACATTTCTCTCAAAACAAATATCAATCCTGGTTTTATTACAGAATTTCTCCATGTGCTAAACAGAAAAATCTTCTCTGGACTGCATGTCAGGGTGCAAACGCATGCCTTAAGGCCTGGTTACACACAGCGACATCGCTACCAATGTCGCTGCAACATCACAGGTTTTGTAACATTGCAGCGACCTCGCTGCGTGTGACATGCCGCAGCGACCAGCGATCAGCTTGCTGATAACTGCGGAATGGCCAGGACCATTTTTCGGTCGCTGGTCTCCCGCTGGCACATATGCATCTGCATGTGTAACAGGGGCAACGACCAGCGATCCCCTGTCTGCACCCGAGACCCTGAACGATCCAAGCAATCGTCGGGTATCGGGCGCAGTACTGGGTGTTCGCTGGTGAGTCTTCCTGTCTGACAGCTCACCAGCGATCACATAGCGATGTGCCAGCAATCCCGATCGTTGGTCGGGTCGCTGCCACATCGTTATGTGTAACCCAGCCTTTAAAAGTCCTGAAGTAAACCAACCGCTCCTCAAGTATTATGCTAAAACAAATGTTAATATTGATTAAATGTTGGTTGCCAGTTTCAGGCTTTATGTGATACTAGTAAAAAGGCCCGATGCAATTGCATCGGGAGCGCGGTGAAATGAATTGTGTGTATACAGGCGGGTGAGTGGCTAGCAGAGTATATATGGGGCTCTGTGGGTAGCAGACTATACAGGCGGGTCTGTGGGTAGCAGAGTATACAGACTGCTCTGAGGGTAGCAGATTATACAGGCGGCTCTCTGGGTAGAAAAGTATACAGGCGGCTCTGTGGGTAGCAGAGTATACAGGCGGGTTTGTGGTTAGCAGATTATACAGGCGGCTCTGTGTGTAGCAGAGTATAGAGAAGGCTCTGTGGGTAGCAGAGTATAGAGGCGGCTGTGTGGGTAGCAGAATATAGAAACGGCTCTGTGGGTAGCAGAGAATACAGGCGGGTCTGTGGGTAGGAGAGTATACAGGCGGCTCTGTGGGTAGCAGAGTATAGAGGCGGCTCTGTGGGTAGCAGAGTATAGAGGCAGCTCTGTGGGTAGCAGAGTATACAGGCGGCTGTGTGGGTAGGAGAGTATACAGGCGGCTCTGTGGGTGTCAGAGTATAGAGGGGGCTCTGTGGATAGCAGAGTATGATGTGGCGGGAGGCTGGAGGAGTGATCGGAGCAGAGGCTGGAGGGGTGAGGAGAGCGGAGGCTGGAGTGGTGAGGAGAGGTCCAGATGGAGGGGTGAGGAGAGGTCTGGCTGGAGGGGTGAGGAGAGATTCGGCTGGAGGGGTGACATCACCGCTCGGCGGCAGGACGTGGCTGCGTACTGGGGCTGATCGCAGCCCCAGTCACACGGCATTGTCCTCTGCGGCGGGTTGGGTGATGCAGAGAGGGATCAGTTCTTGCCCTCAGGTCACACATGTGACCTGAGCGGAAGGAGCGGATTGGGCGGTGTGTGGTAAAGACAGGACGGTCATCCGATTGGTCTAGGACGCCAAGTCCTGGGCAATGGGATGGGCGTCCTGTGTGTACAACACAGCGCCCAATCCGCTTGCAGGGGCAGGCAATGGGAGTGAGCGGGGCGTGTCAGGCTTTGCAGGCTGACACGGTCCGCTCACTCCCATTGGCTGTTGGCGGCCACAGGACGACGTCCCTGGCTCCCGGCACCCGGCCACAGCCCGTAGACCGCTACTCCAGCAGCATGGCGACATTGAGAGCCCAGCGGTGAGAGAGTGGCGAGGGGCGGAAGGCTCCGGCGGCATCCGGGCAGCATGGACCTCGCGGAGGGCGCGAGGGCGGTGGCGATGGTGCGGGGCCGACGGTTGGCAGGATGGCAGCGGTGTAAGGTAGTGCGGCTGAGGATGGAGGAGGGTGAGAGGCTGGAGGAGGCTGTGAGGCTGGAGGAGGCTGTGAGGATGGGGAGGCTGTGAGGCTGGAGGAGGGTGTGAGGCTGGAGGAGGATGTGAGGCTGGAGGAGGATGTGAGGCTGGAGGAGGCTGTGAGGATGGGGAGGCTGTGAGGCTGTAGGAGGCTGTAGGAGGCTGTGAGGATGGGGAGGCTGTGAGGCTGGAGGAGGCTGTGAGGCTGGAGGAGGCTGTGAGGATGGGAGGGCTGTGAGGCTGGAGGAGGCTGTGAGGCTGGAGGAGGCTGTGAGGCTGGAGGAGGCTGTGAGGATGGGGAGGCTATGAGGCTGGAGGAGGCTGTGAGGCTGGAGGAGGCTGTGAGGCTGGAGGAGGCAGTGAGGATGGGGAGGCTGTGAGGCTGGAGGAGGCTGTGAGGCTGGAGAGGCTGTGAGGCTGGAGGAGGCAGTGAGGATGGGGAGGCTGTGAGGCTGGAGGAGGCTGTGAGGCTGGAGGAGGCTGTGAGGATGGGGAGGCTGTGAGGCTGGAGGAGGGTGTGAGGCTGGAGGAGGATGTGAGGCTGGAGGAGGATGTGAGGCTGGAGGAGGCTGTGAGGATGGGGAGGCTGTGAGGCTGGAGGAGGCTGTAGGAGGCTGTGAGGATGGGGAGGCTGTGAGGCTGGAGGAGGCTGTGAGGCTGGAGGAGGCTGTGAGGATGGGGAGGCTGTGAGGCTGGAGGAGGCTGTGAGGCTGGAGGAGGCTGTGAGGATGGGAAGGCTATGAGGCTGGAGGAGGCTGTGAGGCTGGAGGAGGCTGTGAGGCTGGAGGAGGCAGTGAGGCTGGAGGAGGCAGTGAGGATGGGGAGGCTGTGAGGCTGGAGGAGGCTGTGAGGATGGGGAGGCTGTGAGGCTGGGAGGAGGTGTGAGGCTGGAGGAGGATGTGAGGCTGGAGGAGGATGTGAGGCTGGAGGAGGCTGTGAGGATGGGGAGGCTGTGAGGCTGGAGGAGGCTGTGAGGCTGGAGGAGGCTGTGAGGATGGGGAGGCTGTGAGGCTGGAGGAGGCTGTGAGGCTGGAGGAGGCTGTGAGTATGGGGAGGCTATGAGGCTGGAGGAGGCTGTGAGGCTGTGAGGCTGGAGGAGGCAGTGAGGATGGGGAGGCTTTGAGGCTGGAGGAGGCTGTGAGGCTGGAGGAGGCTGTGAGGCTGGAGGAGGCTGTGAGGATGGGGAGGCTGTGAGGCTGGAGGAGGGTGTGAGGCTGGAGGAGGATGTGAGGCTGGAGGAGGATGTGAGGCTGGAGGAGGCTGTGAGGATGGGGAGGCTGTGAGGCTGGAGGAGGCTGTAGGAGGCTGTGAGGATGGGGAGGCTGTGAGGCTGGAGGAGGCTGTGAGGCTGGAGGAGGCTGTGAGGATGGGGAGGCTGTGAGGCTGGAGGAGGCTGTGAGGCTGGAGGAGGCTGTGAGGATGGGGAGGCTATGAGGCTGGAGGAGGCTGTGAGGCTGGAGGAGGCTGTGAGGCTGGAGGAGGCAGTGAGGATGGGGAGGCTGTGAGGCTGGAGGAGGCTGTGAGGATGGGGAGGCTGTGAGGCTGGAGGAGGCTGTGAGGCTGGAGGAGGCTGTGAGGCTGGAGGAGGATGTGAGGGTGGAGGAGGCTGTGAGGATGGGGAGGCTGTGAGGCTGGAGGAGGCTGTGAGGCTGTAGGAGGCTGTGAGGATGGGGAGGCTGTGAGGCTGGAGGAGGCTGTGAGGATGGGGAGGCTGTGAGGCTGGAGGAGGCTGTGAGGATGGGGAGGCTGTGAGGCTGGAGGAGGATGTGAGGCTGGAGGAGACTGTGAGGCTGGAGGAGGCAGTGAGGATGGGGAGGCTGTGAGGCTGGAGGAGGCTGTGAGGCTGGAGGAGGCTGTGAGGATGGGGAGGCTGTGAGGCTGGAGGAGGCTGTGAGGCTGGAGGAGGCTGTGAGGATGGGGAGGCTGTGAGGCTGGAGGAGGATGTGAGGCTGGAGGAGGCAGTGAGGATGGGGAGGCTGTGAGGCTGGAGGAGGCTGTGAGGCTGGAGGAGGGTGTGAGGCTGGAGGAGGCTGTGAGGATGGGGAGGCTGTGAGGCTGGAGGAGGCTGTGAGGATGGGGAGGCTGTGAGGCTGGAGTAGGGTGTGAGGCTGTAGGAGGCTGTGAGGATGGGGAGGCTGTGAGGCTGGAGGAGGCTGTAGGAGGCTGTGAGGATGGGGAGGCTGTGAGGCTGGAGGAGACGGTGAGGCTGGAGGAGACTGAGGCTGGAGGAGGCAGTGAGGATGGGGAGGCTGTGAGGCTGGAGGAGGCTGTGAGGATGGGGAGGCTGTGAGGCTGGAGGAGGCTGTGAGGCTGGAGGAGGCTGTGAGGATGGGGAGGCTGTGAGGCTGGAGGAGGATGTGAGGCTGGAGGAGGGTGAGGCTGTAGGAGGCTGTGAGGATGGGGAGGCTCTGAGGCTGGAGGAGGCTGGAGGAAGCTGTGAGGATGGGGAGGCTGTGAGGCTGGAGGAGACTGTGAGGCTGGAGGAGACTGAGGCTGGAGGAGGCAGTGAGGATGGGGAGGCTGTGAGGCTGGAGGAGCCGTTTACTGTACTGAGCATGCTCAGTACAGTAAAAGGTCTCCAAACAGGAAGGCAGGGGTTAAAAAAAAAAAAGTTAATGCTCACCTCTCCCCGAGCCCCCGCCGTCTCCTGCCGTCTTCCTCTAAGCTTCCAGTGGCTGCCGCAGGCTCCCAGTGTGTGCAGAGCTGTTCTAGTGCAGTTCAAGGACCTGTGGTGATGTCACAGTCACGTGACACCAGGTTACCATGGAGTAACCTGGTGTCACGTGACTGTGACATCACCACAGGTCCTTGAACTGCAGTAGAAGAGCTCTGCAGACACTCGGAGCCTGCGGCAGCCACCGGAAGCTTGGAGGAAGACGGCAGGAGACGGCGGGGGCTCGGGGAGAGGTGAGCATTAACTTATTTTTTTTTTTTTTACAGTAGTGCGGGTCTGCGGCTCGTGATGACGCTGCGCGTCATCACTCGCAGTCCCGCAAAGCATGTTGGGATTCGGCTACAGTGCCCGAATTCCCAACTGCGGATTATATAAGTAGATGACACTTATGGTATATTGCAGTGGACTGTCAATTCCTTCATTGTAAATGCAATAAAACTAGTATACTATGTTCACACACAGCTTTCTTGGCTGTAAAAATTATGGGCTCAAAAAAACCATTTTGCAGAGTTTGCTTCTCTTTGACTACATTTTTCCAGGGATTATTGGGTGCAGATTACAAGTGTGCTTTGTCTACAGTACATATTTAATAAAGTTAGTTTTATGCATGAAAAAATGGCATTGTTTGTTCACTTTCACATTGCTTTTTCAGTGAAAAAATACTGCAAAACCACTAAATAACCACTAAAAGAAATGAGGCTGCAGATTTAAAAACTACTACAGTTCTCAAATTCAATGAGGAATAAACAATAAGTGTGTGCATAAGATTTCTGAAATCTCATAGCTTTTGCTGGTACTATAAAACATAGCTTTAAAATCCCAGGGCCCGAATGGCATACGCCCCTGAATACTGCAGGAATAAAGTACTGTCATAGAGAGTTCACTATTTTTAATCTTTACAAATTTCATAATAACAGGATCTATACCACAGGACTGGCACATAGCAAATGTGGTACCAATATTCAAAAAGAGGACAAAAACTTGGTCTGGAATTATAGGCCAGATTTTACCCACTCTATGGTGAGTAAAATCCTTGAGGGTTTCTTAAGAGATGCTATCTTAGAATATCTCAAGAAGAATATTGTCATGACACTGTATAAACATGTGTTTACGAGGGACTGTTCCTGTCAAACTAATCTGATAAGCTTCTATGAAGAGGTAAGTTCTAGACTGGACCAGGAAAATACAGTGGGCGTTGTGTATATGGATTGTTCAAAAGCTTCTGATACGGTGCCACAAAAAAGGTTTATACATAAAATGAGAATAACAGCGATAGGGGAAAATATGTGTAAGTGGGTTAAAAACTGGCTCAGTGATAGGAAACAAAGAGTACTTATTAATGGAACACATTCGGACTGAGTCACAGTTAACAGCGAGGTACCACAGGGGTCAGTATTGGGCTTCTTTTTAACATATCAATTAATGACCTTGTGGGGGCATACAGCATAGAATTTAAATATTTACAGATGACACTAAACTCAGCAGGGTAATCAATACAGAGGAGGACAATTTTATATTACAGGAGGATTTATGTAAACTGGAGGCTTAGGCTGAGAATTGGCAATTGAACTTTAATGTGGGTCATGCACTTAGGGAGAGGAAACAAAAGGTATAATTGTGTGCTTAATTATAAAACACTGGGCAAAACTGTCACAGAAAAAGACCTGGGTGTATGGGTAGATGACACTCACATTTAGTGGCCAGTGTCAGGCAGCTGCTGCAAAGGCACATAAAATAATGGGATGCATTAAAAGAGGCATAAATGCTCATGAGGAGAACATAGTTTTACCTCTATACAAGTCACTTAGAATATTGTGTACAATTCTGGTCTCCGGTGTACAGTATAAGAAAGACATAGCTGAACTAGAATGGGTGCAAAGAAGAGCGACCATGGACTGGGTGGACTGCAATACCAAGACAGGTTATTAAACTTGTAGTTATTTAGTTTGGAAAAACGAAGGCTTAAGAGCGATCTTATTACATAGTACAAATATATGAGGGGACTGTACAGAGACCTTTCAAATTATCTTTTTACACCTAGGCCTGCAGCGGGACAATGGGGCATCCTTTTCGTCTGGAAGACAGAAGGTTCAATCATAATCACACACATGGATTCTTTACTGTAAGAGCAGTGAGACTATTGAACTCTCTGCCACATAATATTGTAATGAGTGAGTCACTACTAAAACCTAAGAAGGGCCTAGATGACTTTCTTGAAAACTATAATATCACCAGTGATATATACTAGATTCCTTAATAGGGCATTGATCCAGGGAACTAGTCTGATTGCCATATGTGGACTCGGGAAGGAATGTTTTTCCCCAATGTGGAGATTAGTGTTTGCCACATTGGGGGTGGGGGGTGGGGAGGGGGTTGCCTTTCTCTGGATCAACATGTTAGGCTGTGGGTTAAAGTAGGTGGACATAAAGTCTACGGTCAACCTTAAATATGATAATACTATGCTTCGCAATAAACACTATCCAGACTGCGTGGAGGCTTCCTTCTCAAAAAAGAAACGTGGGGTTGTTGTCCTGTTCCATAGGGATCTAAAGTACTCTATTCAGGATGTGGTAAGAGATAAGGCGGGACATTATTCACTTAGAAAGATCCTTGTTGAGCAGAGAGCATACTGTCTTATCAATGTTTATGCACCTAACTCGGCAAGCCCTTCCTTTTTTTCTAAGCTCTTAGAGGTCATTCAAGGCTGGCATCCTACGAATATCTTACTAGGTGGAGACTTAAATGCCCTTCATGATGTTGTCTTAGATAGGTCTACACAGCCGCCCATATCTCACTCCCCGACTGGTGCGGTTTCTACCCTATTGGAGGGGCTTGCTTTGGTAGACACCTGGAGATGTTGCCACCCTATAAAGAGGGATTACCGTACATACTCGTGTATAATCCGACCCGTGTATAAGCCGACCCCCCTACTTTTGCCCCCAAAACCTGGGAAAATCTATTGACTCGTGTATAAGCCGATGGTGGACCCTAGCACAAGTATACAGCCCCCAGCAGTGTGGTATACACCAGTCCCAGAGGTAGATACAGCAGCCCCAGTGGTAGTATACACGCAGCCCCAGTAGTTTATACAGCCCCAGTGGTATATACAGCCCCAGTGGTAGTATAGACGCAGCCCTAGTAGTATATACAGCCCCAGTGGTAGTATATACAGCCCCAGTGGTAGTATACACAGCCCCAGTGGTAGCATACAGGGCCCCAGCAGTATATACAGCCCCAGTGGTTTATACAGCCCCAGTGGTAGTATACAGGGCCCCAGAGGTATATACAGCCCCAGTGGTAGTATATACAGGGCCCCAGCAGTATATACAGCCCCAGTGGTTTATACAGCCCCAGTGGTAGTATAGACGCAGCCCTAGTAGTATATACAGCCCCAGTGGTAGTATACAGGGCCCCAGCAGTATATACAGCCCCAGTGGTTTATACAGCCCCAGTGGTAGTATACAGGGCCCCAGAGGTATATACAGCCCCAGTGGTAGTATATACAGGGCCCCAGCAGTATATACAGCCCCAGTGGTTTATACAGCCCCAGTGGCAGTATACAGGGCCCCAGAGGTATATACAGCCCCAGTGGTAGTATATACAGCCCCAGTGGTAGTATATACAGCCCCAGTGGTAGTATACAGGGCCCCAGCAGTATATACAGCCCCAGTGGTTTATACAGCCCCAGTGGTAGTATACAGGGCCCCAGAGGTATATACAGCCCCAGTGGTAGTATATACAGCCCCAGTGGTAGTATACAGGGCCCCAGCAGTATATACAGCCCCAGTGGTTTATACAGCCCCAGTGGTAGTATATACAGCCCCAGTGGTAGTAATACAGGGCCCCAGAGGTATATAGCAGCCCCAGCGGTAGTATACAGGCAGCCCCAGTAATGCAGGGCCCCCCCAGCGTCTCTCCGGTCACCTGTAAAGGAAGCTATACTTATCACAGTGCTCTGTCCGCGCCCGCTCGCACCCGCTCTCAGCAGCCGACCGCGATCCTCCATCTTGCGTCTTCTTTCTTCCTGTTTCCTGTGCTCGTCGCAGGGAATGACGTCATTGCCCGCGACGAGCACAGAAACAGGAAGAAAGAAGACGCAAGATGGAGGATCGCGGTCGGCTGCTGAGAGCGGGTGCGAGCGGGCGCGGACAGAGCACTGTGATAAGTATAGCTTCCTTTACAGGTGACCGGAGAGACGCTGGGGGGGCCCTGCATTACTGGGGATGCGGGGGCTGCTGTATACCGATGTATACATCGGTATGTACCGATGTATACATCGGTATACAGCACTGACTCGCGTATAAGCCGAGGGGGGTACTTTTCAGCCCAATTTTTGGGCTGAAAAACTCGGCTTATACGCGAGTATATACGGTACACGTTTTACTCTCGAGTCCATGATGTTCACACCCGCATCGATTATTGGTTAGCCTCTGCCCCTCTTTTCTCAACTCTAAAAACAGCTGACATACTCCCAAGGATTATCGCGGATCACTCTCTTGTCCTTCTCACTCTTGATTTACCAACTAAAAGAACCATTTCTTATTGCTGGGGTTTCCCTTTGTACCTCTACACATGAGGATTTTAAAAGAAGCTTGATCAGTTGGTGGGAGACCTTTATGGAGGACAACCTAGAACACTTAAATGACAGCAACCTATTCTGGGCCACAGCTAAAACGGTGCTCTGAGAGCACATTATTTCCTACATATCGCAGAAAAAAAAAATTGTTGTCCTCCCTGCGGCCTCCCCTAGATCGGCTCACCCAAACTTATAGGGACTTTCAGCTGCACAACACTCCTGCACTCAAAGATGCCTACCTCATGGCTAAACATAATTTGGAAACACTTTACTACATGAACAGGCGCATGACCAACTAGCCCATCAACGCAATCGGTTCTTTCGTTGGGGCAATAAACCTGGATCCATTTGGCATCACTAACGAAATCATTTAAAACAGCAACTAGAATCACTAACATCAAACTCCCTGACGGCTCCATTACTCGAGACACAATACAAATAGGGACAACTTTCAGGGATTTCTATGCAGACCTCTATGGACCACCCACTGACTCTCAAGAGGAAGGCTACAATTTTCTGCATAAGGTAGACCCACAAAAGCTTTCTACCTCTCAGAGAGAGATTTTAAATAATCCGATTTCCCCAGAGGAGGTGGGATCGGTCATTCAGTCTTTCAAATTACTCAAAACGCCTGGCCCAGATGGATGTTCAGCGGAATTTTATAAATTGTTAAGACCATTACTTGTACCCCATCTTACTTCCCTTTTTAATCATGTTATTGACTCGGGCTCCACATCGGACCAATGAGGCATGTCTATTGTTATTATTGAAATGGGAAAGGACCCACTACTCCCTGCCTCAAACTGCCCAAACTCTCTTTTAAATGTGGAGTTCAAATTACTTACCAAAATTATGGCCAACAGATTACAATCTATACTTCCCAATATTCTTACCCCGTCTCAAACAGGCTTCGTACATGACCGGTCTATTGCTTACAATATACCATATAACACATAGCCACCAAACTAAAGCCAAACAGAACATACTAATCAGCCTTGATGCTGATAAAGCTTTTGACCGTGCTTCTTGGTCTCACTTTATTCGTACTTTGAAATATAGATTGTTTGGATTTACCTTTTTCAATTTTATTAGGACAACATACACCAATCCTCAATTTGGCTTCATGGTACTAAATCAACCCCCTTCTCAATTTTTAGAGGCACGAGGCAGGGATGTCCCTTATCCCCCTTACTATTTAATATTGCCCTAGACCCATTGCTTAGATATCTAAAGATGATTCCTTCCTTTGAGGGCATTGGGATCGGCCGCCATACACTTAACACTTTAGCATTTGTTGATGACATTCTGCTCATGGTGGCAAACCTTAAAGAATCCATTCCTCCCATAATGAAGGCTTTCCATGAGTTTGGAGCAATCTTGGGATTTTGTATCAACTTCAACAAATCCAAGGCTCTGGCGATCTTTAAAGATGCTCGACAAAGGTGGCCGTTTCCTTTTCCCTTTCAGTGGGGGCATGGATCTTTGCAATATCTTGGTATTCTCTTACCGTCTAACCCCCATTCAATATACCAACTTAATATTAGGCCCTCCATTTCTGCGGTTGTACGGGTAATTCAATCTTGGACATCTCTTAAGCTGTCTTTTGTAGGCAAAGCTCATCTCATTAAAATGGTTTCTTTTCCTAAACTACTTTTCCCCTTACAAACATTGCCCATTTTACTATCCAAAGCAGATGACCGGCTCTTGACCAAAACTTTCCGACAATTCATTTGGGGTTTGAGAGGAGGTTCCAGCATTAGCATCTTCAAATTACAACAGGCTAAAATCTTGGGGGGCCTCAATTTCCCAAATTTAAGATTATATAGTATTGCATCTGTTTAATAGACACTCCCTAGACTGGATCTGGGCCTCTTCATGCTTTACCAACACAACGATTGACGAGACTATGTGTGGACACATTAGTCTTCCTGCCTTACTACATCTACAACAAAAAAGAGTCTCACCACTGAGATCAGAGAAAACCCACTGCTATGGTCAGTTGTCCTGCGTCATGCGAGAAAAATCAGTGGATTAAATCCATATTCTTCGATATTTCTTCCCTTCCAAGGTAACCCTTACTTTTTACAAGGCAGACCACCTCCAATTTATCGAGTGCTGGGGGAGAACAGGTGAAGACTGATATGTAATAATTTGACAGCTACTCAATTCCCGCTTACTCTAGAGGATATTGTCTCCAAATACCCAATCTTGGCAGGTAACATTTTTACTACCACCCAGATTAAGCATTATGCCAAATCAGTCATGCGAGAAATACCAGATGATGTCAGAACTAACCCTCTCCACCTAGTTTCCCTTAACGCCTCTACAGGGGACTACTCATTGAGTCTTATATATAAGGCAATAAAGTTTCATGATCAGACTCCTCACCAGGTCCAGGTAGATGGGTATCTCAACTAACTGCAGGCTGAAGGATCTATTGAATGCCACACTATGCATAAATGCTATGCTACCATACGACAGCTATTCAACAATGGCTCTTGTGATTTTTCAAAGAGCTTACATTTCCCCAGAGATCAAAGCCAATATGACCCCCTTGGGAAATCCCTCTTGCCCTAAATGCCTTCACTCTCCCACAGATATTTTTCATTGTCTTTGGGATTGTCCAAAAATAAGGGAGGTCTGGGATTTGGTCTGTGGTCATCTCACCAGCACCTTTAGTATCCACTTTACACTTTCCCCGGAATGGGCGCTATTCAACATTCTCCCACAGCATCAGTTGATTGTTGTAGACAAAACTCTCCATCTTATGTGATCAGATTGGTGCTTCTTTTATCATGCTGTTGTTGTTTGCCTCATTTGTATCTCTTTACTCTTTTCTTTAATAAAGACGGTTTATAAAAAAAAATTTAAAAAAAAACCATAATACTATGAAAATTTGCACAAAAAAATGCAAAACAAACTTAAAGGAGTTGTCTACTACTGTGACAACTCCTTCTGATTCCACATGTCTCCCCCATGTAATATTAGAAGGCCTGTACTCAACTCCTATGCTGCCGCTGTTCCAGTGGTGTACCTAACCACATTCACGGTGCTCATGTGACATTGTGACGTCACATGTGCCGCGTGTCCAATCACCACCGGCTTCTCTGTCAGTCATTACATGTCTCACACAATACACCAGAATTAGGTTTTACAGAAGATGATTTTCATGCCCTATAATCATCCCTCTAAGGGTGGGTTACACACACCAATCATTGTATCCAATCTCTGAACCAATCTCTGGTTGCAGTGAAATCATGGACACATAGTTCCATTTTGTGGCTGTGTACAACATGGAGCAATCTGTCCATGATTTCACTGCAACCAGAGATTGTTCAGAGATTGGATACAATGATTGGTGTGTGTAAACCACCATAAGGCTGCCTTCAGACTTGCAGATGCATCTGCAGCGTTTTGCAGATGCATCTGCAAGCATCTGCATGCAGACCGCGGCCCCTATGTTTATAATGGAGCGCACGGCGGTCTGCAGATGCTTGCGGACCGTCGTGCGCTCTCATTGCCCGCCATTAGTGATCTGTGCGCAGGCGGAAGCCTGCGCACAAATCACACACTCTCGCCCACACCAGGGACGCGAGATGTTGCGTCCCTGGTGCGGGCGAGAGTGTGTGATTTGTGCGCAGGCATCCGCCTGCGCACAGATCACTAATGGCGGGCAATGAGAGCGCACGGCGGTCCGCAAGCATCTGCAGACCGCCGTGCGCTCCATTATAAACATAGGGGCCGCGGTCTGCATGCAGATGCTTGCAGATGCATCTGCAAAACGCTGCAGATGGATCTGCAAGTCTGAAGCCAGCCTAATTCATGGAAATAAATGCTCACCCAATAGAAATATATCAGAGAAAAAATAGGTGATTTGTGCAATAAAAATACAATTTTATTGAATATGTTTAAAAATAGTACATACAAAAAAATACTACTATAAAGGTTTAAATAGGAGTACAAAAAATTATCAAGAAAACATAATCTATTATATAATCACGAATGGTTTTTTGCCCCTTTTGAGTCCGCTCGCGCTGCGAGTCACGTGGTCATGTGGTACGCCGAAGCATTGGCCGCTGCGCGGCCATTGCGAGCAGTTCTAAGGCGACTCGCTATGCCGCGCAGCGGCCATGCGAGTCGCCTTAGCAGCGCGAAGCATTGGCCGCTGCGCGGCCATTGCGAGTCAGAACACACACTGCTAGAATCCCGATGCATGGCATCGGCACCCACTAGTATAATAGTAATAAAAATAAATATACATAAAAATATCAAAGTGTAAAGGATCTGTAGAAAACACCATATAAACTAAAAAGTGATCTTCCCAAATAATCCTATAAACAAGTCTCAAAGCCTAATCAATACAAGTGTCAAAAAACATCAGATAAACTTGCAATAGTTACCTATCTCTCACATAGGAGGCTATTCAACAAAAGAAAGTGAAAAGAACCCAAAATACTGAAGATCAAAACAGAGGGTAATTACCTGGTGTGTCTACAGACTCTGCTGCACTGAGTGTTTATCTGATGTTTTTTGACACTTCTATTGATTAGGCTTTGAGACTTGTTTATAGGATTATTTGGGAAGATCACTTTTTAGTTTATATGGTGTTTTCTACAGATGCTTTACACTTTGATATTTTATGTATATTTATTTTTATTACTATTATTATGTTTTCTTGATAATTTTTTGTACTCCTATTTAAACCTTTATAGTAGTATTTTTTTGTATGTACTATTTTTAAACATATTCAATAAAATTGTCTTTTTATTGCACAAATCACCTCTTTTTTCTCTGATATATGTCTCACACAATGGTAACAACCCGCTACTTCATAATAGAGAATTAAAATTAAAACATAACCTTTACTGAATATTCATTAAAAAACAGACACAAAAAAACAAGCAATAAAGAGGTAGTCCACTACTAGGACAACCCATTCTCAATAAACTTGTTTCACTCTATTATTAAATAATAAACCCTGTACTCACTTTCTATGCTGCTTTACATTATATTAAAGGGATCCTGTCACCCTCAAACCACCTCCTAAGCTATTAAAAGCTGTCCCTAGAGCATATAACACTTACCCTACACTCCTTTTAGCTCCTAAATGCATATATTGAAACTGAATATACGTCACCCGGCGCCGGAAATGACGCGAATCGCGTCATACAGCCCCCACACTGAAGCCTGGCCGGAATAGGAGAGGGGAGGCGCGCAGGGAGGGGGCGAATTTGCATCTATGATGAAGATCACGCCTATTCAGGCGTGATATTATGAAGAGGGAGAGCCTGGCTGAGTGACTATGAATACCATAGTCACTCATTAACATCAGTAATGAGGTACTTTTATAACGTTTATATTCAGTTTCAATATATGCATTTAGGAGCTAAAAGGAGTGTAGGGTAAGTGTTACTATGCTCTAGGGACAGCTTTTAATAGCTTAGGAGGTGGTTTGGGGGTGACAGGATCCCTTTAAGAAAAAAAGGGTCCGCTCACCTTACTTCTCTCTTCAGTTTTCTTCCCTATCAGCATGGACTCCAGCGGGCCTGTAGCTGCATCCAAATCACTACCAAGAATTGTCCAGCGAGTTGAGGAAAATTGCACCTTGAGTTCTTTAATAAATGTCCATTTATTGGTATCCAGGTAAAAACAGGTTTCTTAGCACATAAAAACACAAGTCAGTTTATAATGTCTTCAGGCAACATGTTTCCCCCACCCCACCAACATGATCTTGAGTAAGGCTATAAGCTAGCCGAAACATGTTGCCTGAAGACATGATAAACTGATCTGTGTGTTTTTACGTGCTAAGAAAACTGTTTTTACCTGGTACCAATAAATGTAAATTTTATTAGAACCAAGTGATTTACTCAATCGCTGGACAATTCTGAATTCTTCTATCTGCTGCCATTCCAGCACTGTCTGTAACGTGTCTCATTGATATTTGACATCACAGAGGATCTGCCACTGTTTCTTGCCACATTCTAGGAGTAATGAGCTTGCACAGTAGGTATGCTGTGGCTCCTTCCATGTAACCTTCTCATTGCTGCAACGAGAGCAGAGAAGCACGGAGAGTAAGTGCGGCTTTATATTGTCAATGTGAAACAGTTCTGACATTGCTGAAGGATGTCACCATAGGGAAAGGCACTTCAATTGCTACACTGGCGAGAACAGTGATTAAAAGGGTATTTAGTAATTCAAGCACATGGATAATCAGGATAAAATTTAAAATTGGATCAAATTGCAGTGTGACAACTCAATGAAAATCATTGATATTGTCACAATATCAAATGAATGCAATCAATCATATAATTTACGCTATGTCTGTGACGACCGTCCGCTGCAAGGGCTGAGCTGCTGGTAAGGCAGCACCCCAAGAAACTCCGAGACCCTTTACCCCTATACAGGGATTTGGAATTACAGCAGAGCCCAGGAGGTAGCTGCCTATAGGTGAGCAGCAGACCGGAGCAGGGAGGTCGCCAGGAAGGGACAAGACTAGGAGGTCAGAGAATAGATAAAATCAGGATCCAAAAGCGTAGTCAGAAGGCAGCATCAAAAATCGGGAGGGAAGCAAAAGTACTAAATCGTCAGGCAGTAAAAGGGTCAAAATCCAGGCAAAGGTCAGAGTCAATATAATAGAGCACAAACTAGATAGCTGGGAAAACCAAGAATATATCCAGCGGTTTGCAGGACAGTCCCCAAGGTATTTGAAGAGCGCGGTTCTCTCTCATATGCTGGAGCTCACAGCCTGATAACCTCATCCGGACCGCCCCTACAACCAGTCCGGATGGTGATGTGCGACTGGTACCAACCACCCCACTTCTGCTAGAGGACCAAAGCCTACGTCCACTAGATGCTTCTGCAGGGACTTCTCTCCTGTAACCAGCATCACACACAGGAGGAGCATGGCGATGCCCAGCGACAGAGGCAGGAACCAAAGGAGCAGGTCCCGATGAGGACATGGCTCCCCTATCACCGGCACAACTAGCCGAAGGAACCCGGCGCCGCCTAGTGGCTGGAGCAGGAATAACAGTCACCGAGTCGAACAGTGACGTGAAAATGTCGTATAGACAGTGGAAATACTTGTGCATGTATTTCTACTGTCTATGTGTGGCGACTTGCACACCGAGCATGTTGGGGACACTGAAGTGGTAGTGGGATTGATGCAAACAAGCACATTTTTTCCATAATATAAAGTTCAGCAGTTTATTAAAACATCATAAACCACATATAGTGCACAGTTCATTTACAATACATCAACGGAACATTAGTGACATATACCAGTCTGTTCCAATGGCGGACATCCGCCTGGCATTATTTACATAGTCCCTTTTAGACCCATGATTA
Source organism: Allobates femoralis (assembly GCA_033576535.1). Lineage (NCBI taxonomy): Eukaryota > Metazoa > Chordata > Amphibia > Anura > Aromobatidae > Allobates > Allobates femoralis. The sequence goes on along the minus strand of JARQOC010000002.1, from coordinate 332,976,164 downwards.
ACTTCAAGAGCTATTCCCAGCTCCAATCACTGGCTCCTGTCAATCCATCATTCAGGAAACTGCCTCTCTGCGATCACAGATTCCTGTCTGCTCCAGATACTCACAGGACTGTAGTTTCCTGAATACCCCTGTGCTATTTGTTGTGTACCTTTCAGGACGCCAGTCATTTCCACGCTTCCATACCAGGTGCGTTCCAGGACAAAAGTCGCTCCAACCACCAAAAGCGAGCCCTCACAGGTTCCTTCCATGGCCTCAGCTGGTCACAAACAAGAGAATGGGTCCCATGGTCCCTGAACCTCATGCATTCCAAGAAGCTACCTGCTCCTAAGCATGAGAACTGGCCTCCTGGGCATACGTCTTCCAGGGTAACTCCTCCTGCCCAAATGCAGAGAGACAAACTAATCTCATTATCACAAGAGATTATATTCCCTAAAACTTGTGTGTAAGGAATCAGCTTGGCCAGACATTCCCCCATCTTTTAGCTCGCCTGCAGTCCAGCACTTGTAATGCACTACCTGAACCTGTGGAACCTAAAGACCTAGGATAATGCATTATTTAAACTTGCTGAACTGCAAGTACCAGCATACATATTTGCAGTGCAGCAAGCCGCTCAAATCATGGAGCCCCGCCTTTCCAGTCTCCTAGATGGAGACCATATGTAAGTTCTAATTCATTTTTCTAAATCGTTATAGGGCCCCTTTAGCTCAGAGAAGGATAGTTAGGGAACATCTAGGAAGGTGCAGGGACAGCTAGTGATAGGAGAGAGGGGTAGCAATGCTCCATCTTAATGGTAGCCCAGGGTTTCAAAGAGCTTCTATGCAGAGTACCTGAAGCTGAAATAGATGGCATCAAAGTACCTCTAGAACTGTGACCATAAAGTGTGCAGCATATTAGAGCACTCTTTAGAGAAATGACATGTACCTCCTGGGGTGCAGGGCCCTTGGGATCAAACTATCAATTTTATATTTATGGAAAATCTCTAATTACCAAAAACTAGAATAGCCGCCAAAATATATATACATGTTTTTACAAATTCTAAATTTGCTTTAAAGGGACTCTGTCAGCATAAAATGACTGTTCAAACAGGATCTTGTAGGGGACATAGCTTTAGTACAAATCGCACCACTAGTGTCCAAATCAATTGCTGTGGTTACTAGAAATCATTTTGTATTCAATTCTACAAACAAGATGCTTTGTGCACCCTGAGCATACTCATGTACTTGAGTACTTCTTTTCCCCTATTCCTTGATTGACAGCACTGGTTTTCTATCAAGAGAAGGGCGAAGATAAAAGTAAAACAAGTCAGCAGGAAACTGCACTGAATTACTTGACCGTGCTCAGAGACTGAGTATTATATAATAATAATATTTATTCATTTATATAGCGCTATTAATTCCATAGCACTTTACATATATTTGCATATAATATATCTATATACTAATATCTAATATCTAATTGCCTTGTGGCTACTTCCGTCCGAGGCCGAAATTGCGCGCCAGCGCTCATTGGCCGCCACTAGCCGCGGCGACCAATGAGCGCAGCATATGCAAAACAGCGCGCGCATTCAAAACTCGCGCCAAGCTGTAACCTGGTCACTGTCAGGGATCGTCGGGATACACGCGTCCGGCCGTGGCTCTGTCTGTGTCCCCTGTGGCTGTGCCTCTCCTCTCCCCCCCGTTCTCTCCTCTCGCATCTCCTCCTGCCCCCCCGCTCCCCTTCCTGCCCCCTGCTCCTCCTGCCCCCCCACTCCTCCTCCGCAATCCCCCTGCCCCCACCCCCCTTTTCTCCAGTATGGTAAAAAAAAAATCCTCAGAGGATACTCACCCATCCGACGCGTCTTCTAGCTCCACTGGCCTTGAGGACCTGTCGTCGCTTAGCGACATGATCAGCTGATCAGTCACATGAGTGCTCAGCTGATCGGCTTCCCAGGCAACGAGAGGTCCTGCCCTGGGAGCTACAAGATGCGTCGGAGGGGTGAGTATCCTGAGGATTTATTTTAATTTTTTTTACCACACTGGAGGAGCGGGGGGAGGGGGGTTCGAGAAGCGGGGGAGGCAGGAGGAGAAGCGAGAGGAGAGGCACAGGGGGAAAGGCAGAGGGGACACAGACACACAGGGGGAGAGGAGAGGCACAGGGGGACAAAGAGACAGGGGGAGAGGAGAGGCACAGGGGGACAGGCAGAGGGGACACAGCCACAGGGGACACAGCCAGACACAACGGGAGAGGAGTGGCACAGGGGGACACAGGCACAGGGGGAGAGGAGAGGCACAGGGGAACAAAGACACAGGGGGAGAGGAGAGGCACAGGGGGACACAGATACAGGGGGAGTGGAAAGTCACAGGGGGACAGACAGAGCCACAGGGGCAGAGGAAGACAGGGACACACAGAGCTACAGGGGAGAGGAGAGGCACAGGGGACACACAGAGCCACAGGGAGAGAGAAGAGGCACATGGGGACACGCAGAGCCACAGGGTGAGAGGATGAGAGGAGAGGTACAGGGGGACAGGCAGAGGCACAGGGGGACAGGCAGAGGCACAGGGGGACACAGAGACACAGGGGGACACAGAGACAGACACACAGAGACACCGCACATGGGAGAGACCGTACAAGGGAGAGACACAGACAGCGCACACGGGAGAGAAGATGCACACAGGAGACAGCACACAAGCGGGGACAGGAAGAGCGGTGACAGGAGGAGAGACGGAGGAGAGATGACAGGAGAAGCGGTGACAGGAGGAGAGATAAAGGAGCGGGGACAGGTGGAGAGACGGAGGAGCGGGGACAAGAGGAGCAGTCACAGGATAAGCCGTGACAGAAGGAAAGACAGAGGAGAGGGGACAGGACGAGCAGTGACAGGAGGAGAGACGGAGGGGCGGGAACAGGAATAGCGGGGACAGGAGGAGAGATGGAGGAGCGGGGACAGGAGGAGCAGTGACAGGAGGAGAAACGGAGGAGCGGGGACATGAGGAGCGATGATAGGAGGAGACACGGAGGAGCGGTGACAGGAGGAGAGATGGAGGAGCGGGGACAGGAGGAGTGGTGACAGGAGGAGAGACAGAGGAGCAGTGACAGGACAAGCGGTGACAGGAGGAGCGGTGAAAGGAGAAGTGGTGACAGGAGAAGCGGTGACAGGAGAAGCAGTGACAGGAAGAGAGACAGAGACAGGAGGAGAGATCGAGGAGCAGGGACACGAGGAGCGGTGACAGGAGGAAAGATGGAGGAGCGGTGACAGGAGGAGCAGGACATGAGGAATGGTGACAGGAGGAGCGGTGGACAGAAGGAGCAGGGACAGGAGGAGAGACGGAGGAGCGGTGACAGGAGGCGCGGGGACAGGAGGAGAGACAGAGAAGCGGTGACAGGAGGAGCAGGACATGAGGAGCGGTGACAGAAAGAGCAGGGACAGGAGGAGCAATGGAGAAGCGGTGACAGGAGGAGGACGGAGGAGCAGTGATAAGAGGAGCGGTGTAGTTTACTCACATTGACTGAACAAGTTCTGTCAGTCACATTATGTCAAGTACATACATATTCTAGAATACCCGATGCGTTAGAATCGGGCCACCATCTAGTATCTGAATAAACATCAGATTCTGGCAAAGGCAAAAATAGTTTTGCATGGCCTCTAAGTCTCGTTACACTGGCATGTCAAGCATGTCACTCTCTATGAGGAGACACGTTACTCCTTAGACCTCAATCAGATGTCTCTCATACAGCCAAATGAGATCTCATACTGCACTGAGGAAAGGGAAAAACCCTAAAACACTGTGTCTGTAAATAGACAATCTGGTTTGGTTTTTATGCTAAAGGCCGCTTTACACGTCGCAATATCGTTCCGATATTGCATAGAACTCACGGGAGCTGTGGCTGTGTACAAATGTACAATGTGTCCATGATTTCACTGCAACCAGAGATCTGTTCAGAGTTGGTCACAGAAGTTGGTGTGTGTAAAGCGGCCCTAATAGGTGGCTAAGACACCAGTATAAGTGCAGTGCCGGGTTTGAATAGTATTTTTTGCTGAATTTCTTCAATATACCTAAAATTTGAAAGAAAGACACTTTATACGGTACTTTTCTTATTAATGTAATGTGATTCATGTGCTCCCGGTACACCTTTAGTTCCACAGTGTAAGCTATACTATGCTCATCAGACAAGGTCACTATTACTATTTCTATAGGGTTTTAGCTCATGTTATCCTATGATCTGCAAGTTGAGAGGGGCTGTACTTTTTCTTTAAAAATTAGAGAAATTGACAAATACAGGAGCCATTAGCAAGAAGGGGGTAAATACTCTTCCACAGCACCGTAGGTCATATACGACATATGTGAATAGGGTTGGACAAAAAGGGGGATAGGTCCACAAACACACACCTGTGCTTTCCTGAACTTTGAAAGACTGCCTTTTGAAATGAATCACATAAATCAGAGATTGTACATCTGTATTCTAGTAAGTACGGTAAATGAAATGGTCAACTGAAACATAACCTCCAACCTCTACACTAAGGGTACCTTTACACATCGCAACATTGCTAGCAATTTCACTGGCAATTTGCTGGTTGCAGTGAAATCATGGACACATTGTTCTATTTTGTTGCTGTGTACAAATGTAACAATCTGTCCATGATTTCACTGCAACCAGCAAATTGTCAGTGAAATTGCTAGCAATGTTGTGACGTGTAACGGTACCCTAATAAAAGGCTGCTAGAATTGATGTCAGTCTTGCTTTAATGTCTAGTTATGGCCAGCAAATGGATAGTCACAGTGCTGGATATCAGAAAACTGCAAAGATTTACACCAAAATGGGTAACACGTGAGTTAGACCCGAAGGGAAATCTGTCCTGATGAACAGCCAATGTTCATCTCTTGTTTTTTAACCTTTCGCAGGCGCTGCATGAGATAACACCATGTAGAACGTTCATTTTGTAGTTTATGTTGATATAGGAATTATTTCATCCCATGGAGCTATTTTAGAGCCAAGCCCTGGAAAGTCACAGTATTATTTTTCCCCATTGACCATTAACCAATTGCTGTCAGCCTGTACTTCTCTGCTGGCAGGGAAAGAATGCAAATGCATGGTGAGGTCTGTGGGGTCTACTGAAATTCCTAATTGGCTGTATATTTATCAGCATGGCATACAAAGTATGAGATTACCTTACACACACACCAGTAGTAAGTGTGCAGTCAAATGCGTTACATGACAATTTACAGAAGAATTTACCTTTAAACATTGAAAGGGCAAAATTCACTGTAAAATTTAATGCCATTCTGTAACATTACTAGCATGCTGTGAAAAATCATCCATATGTATTGTATTTGTATTATAATTTGCTGCATTGCAGTTTCCAACGTCTTAGGCTGCATCCTCACGATCAGGAGACGCAGCGTTTTGGACGCAGCGTCTTTGCGCTGCGTCCAAAACGCTGCGTCATGCAGTACTAGCATAGTGGATGGGATTTCAAGAAATCCCATCCTCACTATGCGTAACCCGCCCGCAGCGTCTTTGGAGCTGCGGTGCGGGTTGCCGGGAGTCCGCTACTCCGCAGCATGTTTATTTCATGCTGCGGAGTCGGAAGCGGCTCCCATCGGGTGACTGCAGGGAGAAGCCGCCCCGCACCCGCCGCACATGTTGATTACGGGGCAGCTGCGGTCTCTCTGCGGCCACCCACAGCTTCCCTCAGGTCCGGAGGAGCTGTGTCCAACACGCAGCTCCTCCGGACCGTGAGGACATACCCTAAGGCTGGCTTCACACTGCAGTTTATCACTGATCAGTGTCCATCAGTGTTTGAGTGCCAAAACCAGGAGAGGAACCAGGAAGGAACTTGCAGAGAAAAACTATAATTGAGAGATTGACACCTGTTCTGAGTTTTGGAGACACTCCTGGTTTGGCACAAAAACACTGATGGACACTGATCAGTGAATAAACTGCAGTGTGAAGCCAGCCTTAGGGGAACCTCTTGTACATATGGAAGTAGTTGTATGCTTATGTAGGCACTCGTCACGCCAATTAAAATGATTTTTTTTTTTACAGAATAGCAATGTCAGACATGCAAAATCTAATGTAGACACCAAATGTAAATCATGCTGGGTGTGCACTAGGGGTATGTACTAAGGCTATTATGCACTGGGAGAGTGCACTAGGGGTATGTACTAAGGCTATTATGCACTGGGAGAGTGCACTAGGGGTGTGGACTGCGGGTTGTATGGAGGTATGAAGTGGGGCAGTGCAGTGGAGGTGTGCCATGAGGGTGTGCACTGGAGGTGTGCGCTGGGGGAGTGTAGTGAAGGTGTGCAATGGGGGTGTGCACTGGGGTGTGCAGTTGAGGTGTGCAATGGGGGTGTGCACTGGGGGATGTACATGAGAGGGTATGAACTGGGGGTGTACAGTGCATATTTACTGCTTCTTCCAAATACATTCACATGCCCTCATTTCATCCTTTATCTGTGCTAGAAATGTATTCCAACCAAATAATTAGTGATACTTAAGTGAACTTGCCACCAGAATTTTGGCTTTGAGGCTAAATTCACTCACAGTGTTTTGGCTGCATTTTGTTAGGATCTGCACCAAAAACGGATCCTCACAAAACCCAGGCATGTGCGTGTGAATGCTGTTGCGCTTTTTACTCGCGCTCCTACGCTGATCTCCAGTGATGTTCTCATCCTGGAGGCTTCAGTGTTCGGTGCCTCTAGGACCCTGATCATGTGACCGAGAGATGTCACTCAGTCACATGGTGCAGTGCCAGGTCCTCGATAACCAAACAGATTACTCATAGGTCCAGCGGCCTCCGGGATGAGAACATCACTGTAGGTCACCATGGGAGGGCGGGGGTGAGTAAAAGCACAGCAGATAACGTCAAAAGAAATGACGTGCTCATTCTTTTACGAATCCGTTCTGGAGTCCAAGAATGGATCTGTAAAAAACGCTGTGTCTGAATGCCAAATTGTGAAATGCGTTGACTTGGCTGGCGCAGCCAACGTCACTGCATTTCACTGCAAATAGCGGATCCATAAGAACCGCAGCAATAATGGTGCACTAATGCACCCTGTGAATGTAGCCTTAAACTAAAAGTGCCACCTTCAGCAGCACCTATGCTGCAATCTCAGAAGGTGGCTACTATGCTCTGACTACCCCTGTACGCAGAATGAACACTTTATAAAGGTCTCCCAACCTATATTATAATTACCTTATTTTGGTCTAATGGGCTTGATTGTAGCTCGACATCATGCCTCTCCACATAGATCACCATCTTCTTCTGATGATTGACACCTCCTTCATAATCTACATCGCTGGGGGAGTCTTGCAGGGCTCAGAGATCTTGCATGTGCGCACTAGGTTTTGCAGCTTTCAGCCTACAATGTATGGGCTTCTTGCAGGTCCTATCTGCAGCCCATACATTCTAGTTGGTAGACGCTAGAGTATATGGGCTGCTTTCAGGTCCTGACTGCAGCCTATACTTTCTAGCTTGTTCAATACTGAAGCCACTAGACTATATGGGCTCTTTCCAGGTATATAATGAAGCCAGCAGAATGTATGGGCCCTGCAGCCCATACATTCTAGTTGGTAGTACGCTAGAGGTGTATGGGCTGCTTTCAGGTCCTGACTGCAGCCCATGCTTTCTAGCTTGTTCAATACTGAAGTCACTAGACTATATGGGCTCTTTCCAGGTATATAATGAAGCCGGCAGAATGTATGGGACCTTGTTAGACATCTAACAGGGTCCTATACACTCTGCTAGCTTTAATGTATACCTGGAAAAAGATCATATATTCTAGTGACCTCAGTAGTGAACAAGTTAGGGTCAGCCAAGCAGCCCATACAGTCTGGGCTCAACTGGAGTGGCTGCTCTTTCAGCGTATAGGGGTGCATTATCTGAACGTGCCCCTCATGTGCTGGGAGAGTGAGACATCGCTGAGGATTACAGTTGGAGTGTATGTTTGGCATGTTACAGACAGCATGGAGAGGCGGAACAGACGGATCTGCAAACAAGCCCAACAGACCGAGCAATAGGTAATTATAAAATTCTCCCGCCCTATATTATGAAGTGTTTATTATGTGTACAGGGGCAGTCAGGGCATAATAGCCACCTTCTTAGAATGCAATATAGGGGCTGCTGAAGGGTGCGCTTTTAGCTTAAAAGCCAAAGATCTGGTTCACTTTAATGTAAAGATATAATTAGTTACTTGGATAAAATAAAATAATTCTGTATTCTAGTTTTAGCTATGTATTCAGATATCTACGAACACAATAGTATAGAAATAGATCACTACACCAGGCTTTGCATATCCATGATACTCTCTGATATTTAAACACATCTGATTCCCCTGTGTGAGATGTAAATCCTCTAAATCTCCTTATAACAGTCCCTCCCTCTAGTCTCACCCTGGCAGAAGGGGAAGCAGAACACCCACTGCCATGGTGTACTGGAGGTCTGAGACATTCAGTGGACACAACCTAGGTTCTACTGCTACCAAATGTTTACTATTAATATACGGTAGCTATAATAACAAAACACTTATCAGCATTGAGAGCTTTAATCACAGTTCTATTTTTGTTGTGTAATCAGATATGGGAGGAATATCTACAGTATTAGCAGTTATAATAGAAACAGCGTTTATATCTATGATGCTGATGATATTTAGACTTGGTAGAGCCGTGTGCAGGAGGCTGTAGGTGGGAAATAAAATCCCTAGATCTGTACAATACCATGTTGGGGCTGTATCCTGCACATTTTTCTAGGCTGAATACATGTATTATATTTGATGATGCCTAGCAACAATCTCTACATGTTAAATGAAATGTACATGATTCAGTACAATTTAGTGATTATACAGATCCATTATCCAGCTGAGTGCACAGGCTCAGGATCGCTACAGTTATAGGTCTCAAGGTGCATTTAAGGTGCACTTACACTGAAAGATTATCTTGAATGAGTGATCCTGAGAAGCCTTGTTTAACCCCTTCACCATCAGGTGATTTTCAATTTTCCATTTTTCCCTCCCCTTCTTCCAAGAGCCATAACTTTTTTATTTTTCCATCAATTTAGCCATACGAGGGCTTGTGTTTTGTAGAATGAGATGATCTTATGAATAACATCATTCATTTTACTATATCGTGTAATGAAAAACGGTAAAAATGTGTGTGGCGAAATTGCAAAAAAAAGTGCAACTTCGCAATTACTTTTTTATTTGTTTTATTCACCATGTTCACTATATGGTAAAACTGACAGGTCGGTATAATGCCTTAGTTCGATACGAGTTTGTAGATACCAAACATGTATACTTTTACTGTTGTGTAAGTTGTGAAAGATTGTAAAAAAAAATAAAAGTTTTCCTTTGTTGCCATTTTCCGTGCCCCGAATCATACTCATTTTTCGGAATCTGCAGTCTGCCTGTGTAACTAGACTGCTGATCGGTGAATATTTACTGATTGGCAGATGTATAGTGCCACTGGTAAATTTATGTAAACAGACCTTAATACCAAGTCATCACAGCCTGCTTTGTGACAGTCGATAAGATGCCCTACAAGTTAGCAGGGTAGTGCATTGCTCCTGTTTGTGAGAGAAGAGATTCCTTACAATTGCTAATATCTGTATCTCATATCACTCACATTCATCTATACAAAAATTCAGTATGGCAGCTAGGGACAGTAGACTGGACATCGTATGTATGTATTGTCACAAGGCTGATATACAAAATAAAAACCAAGTGCCGAACATCACGTACAGGCCATAGAAATACTGAATATGTGGTAGGACGGTGGAGATGTAACCAGAATCGGCAAAGATTACAAACTTCTATTCTATGAAAAAATGATATTTGGAGAAAATAGGAAAAATAATAATTCTTTATGAATCTATGTGCATTATCATACTAAATCTAATTAAAAAGATGATGAATTACTTATCCTCTAAATCCAGGGTGAAAGGAAAACAGTCCAAATTGCCTGCCGCAGTGATGACTATGATCCCAAATTGTATATAGATGATTTATTAGTCAACAAATTTCAAAGTATTCAGCTTCTTCTTCAGGGCAAATGATGACTAATAAATTGACTAATAAATCATTTATCGATGATTTAGTATTATTCTCATCACTCCGGCAGAATAATTTGGACCCTTTACCTTTCACCCTGGTACTACTCTTATGTAGGTCTGCAGGAGCCGGGTTATGTTATTACAGTGGTTGTGTCTAACACAACCATTCAAGGTAAGCCTATCCAATTTTTGTTCTCTTTTAAGGTACCATTACACAACGCAATATCGATTCGAGATTGCCTGCAATTTCACAGGAGCGCGCACGTTTTTAACACTTTTCCAAGATTGCCTTGTAGTTGTTACACGGGGAGATATCGTAGGCAATGCAACTAGGATGATGAAAGCAACTTTCATTCACTGGATATGAGCAACCCAGCGAGCAATATTTATCAATGTAATGAATTGGGGAAGTTGATTTCATCATCGCTATTGTGGTGTCACACTGAGCGATCCTACCACACCGCTTATGCAACATCGCCTGATTTAAGTGAGTACAAATAAATCAGGAAATGTCGCTCCAGCGATAAATTGGAGTCGCATCGCCCTGTTACATGACACGATGCACTCACGATATTAATTGCAATTGACCATACTATGTGACTTTGGGGCGATATTGCAGGCGATATTGCGTCGTGTACGATACCCTTAGTGTTAATGGATGACACTCTATTTTGCGCTTCTTATCCTTCCAGCTACACTTTTCATCCTCTAAATCAAAATAAATGGAAGCAAAATCTCATGACACTATTATTGCGTGCATGGTTGTAATATCAGTTTGTTTAACAACAGAGAATTATGCTATTATCTGTCTTTTCAGAAAATCTGCCCAAATCCTGCAGCGCAAGAAAAAGCCATAGAGATGATCACAATCTGCCAGTTTTCCATCCATCAAACAAAGCCTTTTCTCATAGCTAAAAGGAAGCAAATTTATTAGGAATGTATGACAGAGGTCATTCCATCACCTACCAGGAGGGTATATGAAGTATCTCACCTCTCCTGTTCATCCACACAAATCACCGACTGTTTTGTTGGGGACACCAGAAGAACGACTAGACAGTGGGGAAGTCACAGCAGTATAGTATAAGACAGTCATACAGCATAGGGAGCTTATCTTGTGAGAAGTAATGTCATACATGAACGTGGCACGAGCAAAACGACATTGTTAGAAAGGGAAAAATAGCAAGTAGGTGGTAATAGACCAGAAACAACCATACCACTGGTGCAATATGTGCAAGGTGAGGCACTGGGGCCTGAGGCCCAGTGCCCATGATGAATTGTTTGAGTAACTGCCTCAAAATCTGCATGTCTACCCTGAAGCCAGCAAAGTCTATGAGAGTTCTGAAGTGATGTGCCCATGGTGCTTTTTTTTCTGCAGATTTGGTGCAGAAAAAAGAAATCTGAACCAATCCTGCAAAAAAAAAAAAAAAAAAAAAAAAAACAACAATGTGGGCACATCACTTCAGAAATCTCATAGACTTTGCTGGGTAAGCCATGCAGACGTTAGTGCAGATTCTCAAAATCTGCTTAAAAAAAGCATCAACAACGCACCATGGTAACAGGGTCTAAGAGATAACGGGGCCCACATCTATTCTCCAAAGCAGGTGGAATTGTTCAGTATGACACAACAATAGACATTTGTTGAAGAAGAAGATTATGGGGGACTTTTTGCACAGTGGTGTTTCATACTGATATGCTTCATAGCCCTTAAAGGGACTCTGTCAGGTCATTTTTTCAACACGATACTAGTTGTACCCTTGTATAGTGCTTGGGTAGACCTTTCAGAATATGTAAAAATCATCTTACTATAAGCACCTTCGCACAATGTGAAAGTAAATGACATGGCTCCTGAGCAGTCTGAGAGTCACAGTATGTAAATAAATATCCAAGCCTATCCAAGCTGGCATTCTGTCCCTCCCCTCTGCTGAAGTTAGACTGAATCTCTCAGGCTTCTGCAGGCTGCTGGGTAGGAGGTTGAGAGGGGGAGGTGTTTTTTGCTACAACTCTTGTAGTAACATCACTACAGTCTGTGCTATCTGTTAAAGATTTCTATCATATGAACATTGGTTTTCCTGCATACATGTAATGTGTGTATCTGCTGAGCAACTGATCAAATGTTTATATAAACACAAAGAAATATTTCAGAGCACACACTACACATATGCCTTAGATACACACAATGAATGATGATCTCAGAGCTGCATCTGCAGTGGGAACACACCTCCTCCACCTTCCCTTCCCCTCTGTCTGCAATGAGTCACACAGAATACAGATCAGAGAAAGGCAGGGCAGTGCAGTGATACATGAATATTCATTCCTTGGGAAGTGGTCAGCAGGGAACTCACTGTGACTGACAGATGGAAGTAATCTTTTATTTGAAAGTTTACAAAGGATAGGAGGGGAGAATAAATAATAGACATACATGAATACAAAGAGCTTAGAGAAAATAATTAGAACATGATATCAGTTACATATGGATTTTTGACCTGACAGATTCCTTTTAAGTTGCATATACAAAATGCAATCTCAGGACAATTGGAAAGAAAAAGCAATAGTACTTTAGGATACATGCATTTAGGATTTGGCAAAAACCACTTCAAATTCATGTTAGACACGTTTTTGCCCATACAAAAACTGATGGCTCGCATACACCAATATTTTTCAACAAAGAAAATCTTAAATGTAGAGCATCTCATAACCTTTTTTAACCATACTTGACATTTATTTTAAACTTAGGGGTAAATAGCCTGTAAAACACATACCGTAATAATCTTGGCGCTTCTCTACCCCATTTTTAATCCACATTTTATTTATTTTAGTAAATCTTCCCAGTTGTGGTCGCTGCAAACTGTTAAATCAAATCAAATACCACGATACAATAGCCTGTAATTATTGTTACTCCGATACCAAGAATACAATAGACAAGCCTGGGACCGGCATTTATCCTAGTAGATTTGCAGGGGAGCAGCGGGGTATTTGAAAAGGCTTGCCGTCTGCATCCTATTATCAGAGTGATCCTGCTGCCAGGCCAAAGGAATTCCAATAAGAAGTCCACATTAAAGATAAATACCATTTATGCAATTTCCTATTATTTTTCTCCAGGGTCACTAAAAAGATAAATCTACAGGTGGGGTCATGTATTGACTTCTAACAGTTCCTCAGTATAAAGTACTGTGTACTCTTAGGTATGAAGATCTACAATGCATCACACCTGCAATGTAACACTATAGAAAAATAAGGCCGGGGGCACACTAGCATATAGCATCCGATGATTCTTCCCCCATGCAAGAGAATCGGATGCATTATGCAAATGACACATAGCTAAAGGTTTACTGCGAGTGTGAGCTGAGTGTCATTCACTGTTATCTGATTCTCTCGCATGCATCAGAACACAGGTGAAGAGGAGATGGAGAGATTAACCCCTTAAGGACCAATTAAGGCTATACCCATCATGGTTTTGAACTGACACTGTGTGTAAACACTCTCTTTGGTCAAAGACATGCAGAAAATATCATCCTAAATTTACCACTAACACAGTCAAATATGTCATGAAAAATCAGTCTTGGAATCACTGGGATACGTTGAAGAGTTTCAGAGTTATTAACTCATAAAGTGACACTGGTCAGAATTGCAAAATGAGGCTTGGTCCTTAAGGGGTTAATTTCTCCATTGTCTGTGCCTCTGGTAACTGGACTGCACTCTGAAGTTTCACATGCATCCATAGACTTGTTATGGGTGCATGAGATCAGATTTGCGGATGCCAAATTAGGAGAGCAAAAAGTGCAGATCTGAACTGAGCCATAATATAACACTGGTGCAAGTGCTATACAATTAAACATCAGACTGCACTCAACCAAGTTGGGGCACGTTCCCATGATCAGTGTTTGTAGCGTTTTGGACATAGCATGTTGTCAGTACGTCCAAAACACTACATAAAACAGTATGTAAACAGTACAAGCACAGTGGATGGGATTTAGAGAAATCCTGTGCCCACTGAGCTTGTTTTTCTTAAACATGCCACCACGACAAGGTAGACTTTTTTGCAGGGCCCTACTCTACTTTTTTCACACCATGATCAGCTTGCACATTACCACCATATAGTGACTGAATAATACCATATACAAGGAGAAATACCACCACAGCATGATCAAAGTGCACATTACCACCACATAGTATCTGAATAATACCATATACAAGGAAAACTGCTGCCACACCATGATCAGAGCTTACATTACCACAGTGACCAAATAATACTACACATAAGGAGAAATACTGCCACACCATGACCAGAGCACACATTTCCTCTACATAATGAACTAATAATACCACATACAAGGAGAAATACCACCAAACCTTGATCAGAGCGCACATTGCCACCACAGTGACAGAATAATACCACATACAAGGAGACATACCACCAAACTGTGATCAGAATGCACATTACCACCACATGACAGAATAATACCATAAAAGGATAAATGCCATCACACCACCACATAGTGACAGAATAATACCACATACAAGGGACAAATACTGCCAAACCATGTACAGATCAAGTCTGAGAGCCTCATTCAGGTTATACTTTCATTGAGGGCTTGTTAGAGAAGTTTCTGACTTAAAGGGGCTTCTGAGTTCTCCCCCGTTCACTGTTTCTATCCCGTATGCGCTGTCTCCCCTCTATGTGCCTGTTGTCAACCCGTGGCACTGTCTCTCCCACTATGTGCTGTGTCTCCCGTCTGTGCTTGTCTCCACCCTGTGGGCTGTATCTCTCCCCTGTGCATTGTCTTCCCTCTGTGACTGTCTCCCACCTCTTTGCCTATCTCCCCCCTCTCTTTGCTTGTCTTCCCCCTCTCTGTGCCTGTATCCCCACATGTGCTGTTTCTTTCCTCTGTGCCTGTCTCCCATGTGTGGTGTCTTCCCTCTCTATGACTGTCTCCCCCCTGTGCGCTGTGTCTCCCATCTCTGTACCTGTCTCCCCCCTCTCTGTGCCTCACTCCCCAGGTGTGCTGTGTCTTTTCTCTCTGCCTGTCTCCCCCCTGTGCATTGTGTCTCCTCTCTCTGTACCTGTCTTCCTCCTGTTCACTGAGTCTCCGCCTTCTCTGTGCCTGTTTTCCCCTCTTTGTGTCTGTCTCCCCCCTCTCTGTACGTCTCCCCTCTCTGTGCCTGTCTCACCCCTGTGCACTGTGTCTCCCCTCTCCATCCCAGTTTTCTTCCCAGTGCACTGTGTCTACTCTCTGTGCTAGTCTCCCCCCCATCTTTACACGTCTCCCCCCTCTGTGCCTGTCTCTCCCCGTGTGCGGTGTCCCCCCCCAAGACCTGTCTCCCATCTCTGTGCCTGTCTCCCCCCTCTCTGTGCCTGACTCCCCCGTGTGCTGTGTCTTTCCTCTCTGGCTGTCTCCCCCCCCCCTATGTAGTGTGTCTCATCTCTTTGTGCCTGTCTCCCTCCTGTGCACGGAGTCTCCCTTCTGTGCATGTCTCCGCCTTCTCTGTGCGTGTCTCTCCATCTCTGTACATGTCTCCCTCTCTGTGCCTGTTTCACCCCTGTGCACTGTGTCTCCCCTCTCCATCCCAGTTTCCCTCCCATGGTGATGTGTCTCCCCTCTGTGCCAGTCTCCCCCCTGTCTTTGCCTGTCTCCCCCCCCTGTGCCTGTCTCTCCCCGTGTGTGGTGTCTCCCCTCTCTATGCCTGCTTGTCTTCCCCCTGTGCACCTGTCTCTCCCCTTTCTGTGCCTGTTTCCCCCCTGTGTATTGTGTCTCCCCTCTCTGTGCCACCTGTCTCCCCCCCCCTCCCGTGCACTCTGTCTCCCTCTGTGAAATGAGTCACTACATTAATAACTGGTCCCAGAAGTGGAGAGAAAGACTACAATTAGAGATAGTAATTATATTATAATACTACTTACTGGATAAGTAGAGGGAGGTCAAATGATCTGAGGTCAAGTTCAGGAAATGGCGCAGTACAACAAGGGGTAGTCGGAGACGAAATGCAATTCACGAGCTGGGGTCAGGAAAACCAGAATACAAGACTGTTTACAGGGAGCAGCCAAAACAGTAGTCAGCTCACAGGCAAAGGGTCAAAGTCCAGGTAAGGGAATAAAGTCAGGCTGGGTCAGGCACAAAGCACAAAGGGATCAGTCTTATACAGGCAGCAGCAAGTGTATGATTAACACTGGATGGAGGAGCTAGCATGCTTAAGTAGAGAACTAATCATGGAGGAGCTAGCATGCTTAAGTAGAGAACTAATCAAGGGAGGTGAACACAGATGATTGCAGCACAGACCCAGCACAACTAAAACAGCCTGACAGCTTCCACGCAATAGTAACATAGCAGACAAGGACAGTGTAGAGCAGTGGTTCTTAACCAGGGTTCGCTCGAACCCTAGGG
>JARQOC010000002.1:332326861-332359663 GCA_033576535.1 Allobates femoralis | reverse complement strand
CTGGTCACAACCAGGAAGAAGCTGGATGAAGACGGAGCGCGGTGCAGAGCGGCGGCAGCCGGCAGGGATAAGTAAGTATGATGTATTCCTTTACAGGTGACGTGTGCAGCAGGAAGGGAGGAGTGGGGGGCCTGTATATACACACTGGGGCCCTGTATATAGCCACTGGGGCCCTGTATATAGCCACTGGGGGCCTGTACATAGCCACTGGGGGCCTGTACATAGCCACTGGGGCCCTGCATATAGCCACTGGGGGCCTGTATATAGCCACTGGGGCCTGTATATAGCCACTGGGGCCTGTATATAGCCACTGGGGGCCTGCATATAGCCACTGGGGGCCTGTATTTAGCCACTGGGGCCCTGTATATAGCTACTGGGGGCCTGTATAGTCACTGGGGGCCTGTATATAGCCACTGGAAGCCTGTATATAGCCACTGGGGGCCTGTATATAGCCACTGGGGCCCTGTATATACCCACTGGGGGCCTGTATATAGCCACTGGAGGCCTGTATATAGCCACTGGGGCCTGTATATAGCCACTGGGGGCCTGTATATAGCCACTGGGGCCTGTATATAGCCACTGGGGCCCTGTATATAGCTACTGGGGGCCTGTATAGTCACTGGGGGCCTGTATATACCCACTGGGGGCCTGTATATAGCCACTGGAAGCCTGTATATAGCCACTGGGGGCCTGTATATAGCCACTGGGGGCCTGTATATACCCACTGGGGGCCTGTATATAGCCACTGGAGGCCTGTATATAGCCACTGGGGGCCTGTATATAGCCACTGGGGCCTGTATATAGCCACTGGAAGCCTGTATATAGCCACTGGGGGCCTGTATATAGCCACTGGGGGCCTGTATATACCCACTGGGGGCCTGTATATAGCCACTGGAAGCCTGTATATAGCCACTGGGGGCCTGTATATACCCACTGGGGGCCTGTATATACCCACTGGGGGCCTGTATATAGCCACTGGAGGCCTGTATATACCCACTGGGGCCCTGTATATACCCACTGGGGCCCTGTATATACCCACTGGGGCCCTGTATATACCCACTGGGGCCCTGTATATACCCACTGGGGAGGCTGCTGTATACCACTGGGGCTGCTGTATATACTGCTGGGGCCTGTATATACCACTGGGGAGGCTGCTGTATATACCACTGGGGCTGCTGTATATACCACTGGGGAGGCTGCTGTATACCACTGGGGCTACTGTATATACTGCTGGGGCCTGTATATACCACTGGGGAGGCTGCTGTATACCACTGGGAGGCTGCTGTATACCACTGGGGAGGCTGCTGTATACCACTGGGGAGGCTGCTGTATGCCACTGGGGCTACTGTATATACTGCTGGGGCCTGTATATACCACTGGGAAGGCTGCTGTATACTACCACTGGGGAGGCCTGTATACCATACTGCTGGGGGCTGTATACCTGTGCTGGGGTCCACCCTTGGCTTATACACGAGTCAATAGGTTTTCTCAGGTGTTGGGGGCAAAAGTAGGGGGGTCGGCTTATACACGAGTATATACGGTAAACTGGGTGGCGTCAGACTGTTAACACCGATTCGGTAAGGGGTGTGGTCTTGAAGGGGGCGTGTCATTGGGGGCGTGTCTTGGAGGGGGCCCCGTTCAAAAGTTTGCTATGGGGCCCTGCCAGTTCTAGTTACGCCCCTGGTAACAAGGTATGACGTACACCAGTCTGGTGACTGTTCAGATCACAAGAGATTAGGATTTTAGTTCCCTAACCTGTATCAAGGTATGACTTACACCAGTCTGGTGACTGTTCAGATCACAAGAGATTAGGATTTCGTTCACTAACCTGTATCAAGGTATGACGTACACCAGTCTGGTGACTGTAATGGTGTCAGGAGAGGATTTTAGGCCCTAACATGTATCAAGATATGACGTACACCAGTCTGGTGACTGTTGAGATCACAAGAGATTAGGATTTTAGTTCCCTAACCTGTATCAAGGTATGACGTACACCAGTCTGGTGACTGTTGAGATCACAAGAGATTAGAATTTTAGTTCCCTAACCTGTATCAAGGTATGACGTACACCTGTCTGGTGACTGTTCAGATCACAATAGATTAGGATTTTAGTTCCCTAACCTGTATCAAGGTATGACGTACACCAGTCTGGTGTCTGTTCAGATCACAAGAGATTAGGATTTTAGTTCCCTAACCTGTATCAAGGTATGACGTACAACAGTCTGGTGACTGTAATGGTTTCAGGAGAGGATTTTAGTCCCTAACCTGTATCAAGGTATGACGTACAACAGTCTGGTGACTGTAATGGTTTCAGGAGAGGATTTTAGTCCCTAACCTGTATTAAGGTAGTACGTACACCAGTCTGGTGACAGTTCAGATCACAAGAGATTAGGATTTTAGTTCCCTAACCTGTATCAAGGTATGACGTACACCAGTGTGGTGACTGTTGAGATCACAAGAGGTTAGGATTTTAGTTCCCTAACCTGTATCAAGGTATGACGTACACCAGTCTGGTGACTGTTGAGATCACAAGAGATTAGGATTTTAGTTCCCTAACCTGTAACAAGCAGGGGCGTAACTACCGGCATAGCAGACGTAGCGGTCGCTTTGGGGCCCGGCGCTTGAGGGGGGCCCGGACCCAGCGCCGCTACGCTGCTATCCGGTCAGCTACAGGCCCCCAGTGTGTATATACAGGCCCCCCACTCCTCCCTTCCTGCTGCACACGTCACCTGTAAAGGAATACATCATACTTACTTATCCCTGCCGGCTGCCGCTGTCGCCGCTCTGCACCGCGCTCCGTCTTCATCCGGCTTCTTCCTGGTTGTGACGTCATTGCCTGCACCCGCTGGTCACAACCAGGAAGAAGCTGGATGAAGACGGAGCGCGGTGCAGAGCGGCGGCAGCTGGCAGGGATAAGTAAGTATGATGTATTCCTTTACAGGTGACGTGTGCAGCAGGAAGGGAGGAGTGGGGGGCCTGTATATACACACTGGGGCCCTGTATATAGCCACTGGGGCCCTGTATATAGCCACTGGGGGCCTGTACATAGCCACTGGGGCCTGTACATAGCCACTGGGGCCCTGCATATAGCCACTGGGGCCTGTATATAGCCACTGGGGCCTGTATATAGCCACTGGGGCCTGTATATAGCCACTGGGGGCCTGCATATAGCCACTGGGGGCCTGTATATAGCCACTGGGGCCCTGTATATAGCTACTGGGGGCCTGTATAGTCACTGGGGGCCTGTATATAGCCACTGGAAGCCTGTATATAGCCACTGGGGGCCTGTATATAGCCACTGGGGCCCTGTATATACCCACTGGGGGCCTGTATATAGCCACTGGAGGCCTGTATATAGCCACTGGGGCCTGTATATAGCCACTGGGGGCCTGTATATAGCCACTGGGGGCCTGTATATAGCCACTGGGGCCCTGTATATAGCTACTGGGGGCCTGTATAGTCACTGGGGCCTGTATATACCCACTGGGGGCCTGTATATAGCCACTGGAAGCCTGCTTATATAGCCACTGGGGGCCTGTATATAGCCACTGGGGGCCTGTATATACCCACTGGGGCCTGTATATAGCCACTGGAGGCCTGTATATAGCCACTGGGGGCCTGTATATAGCCACTGGGGCCTGTATATAGCCACTGGAAGCCTGTATATAGCCACTGGGGGCCTGTATATAGCCACTGGGGGCCTGTATATACCCACTGGGGGCCTGTATATAGCCACTGGAAGCCTGTATATAGCCACTGGGGGCCTGTATATACCCACTGGGGGCCTGTATATACCCACTGGGGGCCTGTATATAGCCACTGGAGGCCTGTATATACCCACTGGGGCCCTGTATATACCCACTGGGGCCCTGTATATACCCACTGGGGCCCTGTATATACCCACTGGGGCCCTGTATATACCCACTGGGGAGGCTGCTGTATACCACTGGGGCTGCTGTATATACTGCTGGGGCCTGTATATACCACTGGGGAGGCTGCTGTATATACCACTGGGGCTGCTGTATATACCACTGGGGAGGCTGCTGTATACCACTGGGGCTACTGTATATACTGCTGGGGCCTGTATATACCACTGGGGAGGCTGCTGTATACCACTGGGGAGGCTGCTGTATACCACTGGGGAGGCTGCTGTATACCACTGGGGAGGCTGCTGTATGCCACTGGGGCTACTGTATATACTGCTGGGGCCTGTATATACCACTGGGAAGGCTGCTGTATACTACCACTGGGGAGGCCTGTATACCATACTGCTGGGGGCTGTATACCTGTGCTGGGGTCCACCCTTGGCTTATACACGAGTCAATAGGTTTTCTCAGGTGTTGGGGCAAAAGTAGGGGGGTCGGCTTATACACGAGTATATACGGTAAACTGGGTGGCGTCAGACTGTTAACACCGATTCGGTAAGGGGGTGTGTCTTGAAGGGGGCGTGTCATTGGGGGCGTGTCTTGGAGGGGGCCCCGTTCAAAAGTTTGCTATGGGGCCCTGCCAGTTCTAGTTACGCCCCTGGTAACAAGGTATGACGTACACCAGTCTGGTGACTGTTCAGATCACAAGAGATTAGGATTTTAGTTCCCTAACCTGTATCAAGGTATGACTTACACCAGTCTGGTGACTGTTCAGATCACAAGAGATTAGGATTTAGTTCACTAACCTGTATCAAGGTATGACGTACACCAGTCTGGTGACTGTAATGGTGTCAGGAGAGGATTTTAGGCCCTAACCTGTATCAAGATATGACGTACACCAGTCTGGTGACTGTTGAGATCACAAGAGATTAGGATTTTAGTTCCCTAACCTGTATCAAGGTATGACGTACACCAGTCTGGTGACTGTTGAGATCACAAGAGATTAGAATTTTAGTTCCCTAACCTGTATCAAGGTATGACGTACACCTGTCTGGTGACTGTTCAGATCACAATAGATTAGGATTTTAGTTCCCTAACCTGTATCAAGGTATGACGTACACCAGTCTGGTGTCTGTTCAGATCACAAGAGATTAGGATTTTAGTTCCCTAACCTGTATCAAGGTATGACGTACAACAGTCTGGTGACTGTAATGGTTTCAGGAGAGGATTTTAGTCCCTAACCTGTATCAAGGTATGACGTACAACAGTCTGGTGACTGTTGGTTTCAGGAGAGGATTTTAGTCCCTAACCTGTATTAAGGTATGACGTACACCAGTCTGGTGACGTTCAGATCACAAGAGATTAGGATTTTAGTTCCCTAACCTGTATCAAGGTATGACGTACACCAGTCGTGGTGACTGTTGAGATCACAAGAGTTAGGATTTTAGTTCCCTAACCTGTATCAAGGTATGAGTACACCAGTCTGGTGACTGTTGAGATCACAAGAGATTAGGATTTTAGTTCCCTAACCTGTATCAAGGTATGACGTACACCAGTCTGGTGACTGTTGAGATCACAAGAGTTAGGATTTTAGTTCCCTAACCTGTATTAAGGTAGTACGTACACCTGTCTGGTGACTGTAATGGTTTCACGAGAGGTTTTAGTCCCTAACCTGTATTAAGGTAGTACGTACACCTGTCTGGTGACTGTAATGGTTTCAGGAGAGGATTTTAGTCCCTAACCTGTATAAGGTATGTACGTACACCTGTCTGGTGACTGTTAATGGTTCAGGAGAGGATTTTAGTTCCCTAACCTGCATCAAGGTATGACGTACACCAGTGTGGTGACTGTTGAGATCACAAGAGATTAGGATTTTAGTTCCCTAACCTGTATCAAGGTATGACGTACCACCAGTCTGGTGACTGTTGAGATCACAAGAGGTTAGGATTTTAGTTCCCTAACCTGTATCAAGGTATGACGTACACCAGTCTGGTGACTGTTGAGATCACAAGAGATTAGGATTTTAGTTCCCTAACCTGTATCAAGGTATGACGTACACCAGTCTGGTGACTGTTGAGATCACAAGAGGTTAGGATTTTAGTTCCCTAACCTGTATAAGGTAGTACGTACACCTGTCTGGTGACTGTAATGGTTTCACGAGAGGATTTTAGTCCCTAACCTGTATTAAGGTAGTACTACACCTGTCTGGTGACTGTAATGGTTTCAGGAGAGGATTTTAGTCCCTAACCTGTATTAAGGTATTACGTACACCGTCTGGTGACTGTTATGGTTTCACGAGATTGGATTTTAGTCCCTAACCTGTATCAAGGTATGACGTACACCAGTGTGGTGACTGTTGAGATCACAAGAGATTAGGATTTTAGTTCCCTAACCTGTATCAAGGTATGACGTACACCAGTTGGTGACTGTTGAGATCACAAGAGTTAGGATTTTAGTTCCCTAACCTGTATCAAGGTATGACGTACACCAGTCTGGTGACTGTTGAGATCACAAGAGATTAGGATTTTAAGTTCCCTAACCTGTATCAAGGTATGACGTACACCAGTTGGTGACTGTTGAGATCACAAGAGGTTAGGATTTTAGTTCCTTAACCTGTATTAAGGTAGTACGTACACCTGTCTGGTGACTGTAATGGTTTCACGAGAGGATTTTAGTCCCTAACCTGTATAAGGTAGTACTTACACCTGTCTGGTGACTTTAATGGTGTCAGGAGAGGATTTTAGTCCCTAACCTGTATTAAGGTAGTACGTACACCTGTCTGGTGACTTAATGGTTTCAGAGAGGATTTTAGTCCCTAACCTGTATCAAGGTATGACGTACACCAGTGTGGTGACTGTTGAGATCACAAGAGATTAGGATTTTAGTTCCCTAACCTGTATCAAGGTATGACGTACACCAGTTGGGTGACTGTTGAGATCATCAGAGAGGATTTTAGTTCCCTAACCTGTATCAAGGTATGACGTACACCAGTCTGGTGACTGTTGAGATCACAAGAGATTAGGATTTTAGTTCCCTAACCTGTATCAAGGTATGACGTACACCAGTGTGGTGACTGTTGAGATCACAAGAGGTTAGGATTTTAGTTCCCTAACCTGTATTAAGGTAGTACGTACACCTGTCTGTGTGACTGTAATGGTTTCACGAGAGGATTTTAGTCCCTAACCTGTATTAAGGTAGTACGTACACCTGTCTGGTGACTTTAATGGTGTCAGGAAGGATTTTAGTCCCTAACCTGTATTAAGGTAGTACGTACACCTGTCTGGTGACTTTAATGGTTTCAGGAGAGGATTTTAGTCCCTAACCTGTATTAAGGTAGTACGTACACCTGTCTGGTGACTGTAATGGTTTCAGGAGAGGATTTTAGTCCCTAACCTGTATTAAGGTAGTACGTACACCTGTCTGGTGACTTTAATGGTTCAGGAGAGGATTTTAGTCCCTAACCTGTATTAAGGTAGTATACGTACACCTGTCTGGTGACTTAATGGTTTCAGGAGAGGATTTTAGTCCTAACCTGTATTAAGGTAGTACGTACACCTGTCTGGTGACTGTAATGGTGTCAGGAGAGGATTTTAGTCCCTAACCTGTATTAAGGTAGTACGTACACCGTTGTGACTTTGGTTCAGAGAGGATTTAGTCCCTACTGTATAAGGTAGTATACACTGTCTGAGTGACTGTAATGGTTTCAGGAGGTTTAGTCCCTAACCTGTATTAAGGTAGTACATACACCTGTCTGTGACTGTAATGGTGTCAGGAGAGGATTTTAGTCCCTAACCTGTATTAAGGTAGTACGTACACTGTCTGGTGACTGTAATGGTGTCAGAGAGGATTTTAGTCCCTAACCTGATTAAGGTAGTACTACACCTGTCTGTGACTGTAATGTGTCAGAGAGGATTTTAGTCCCAACCTGTATTAAGGTAGACGTACACTGTCTGTGACTTTAATGGTCAGGAGAGGATTTTAGTCCCTAACCTGTATTAAGGTAGTAAGTACAAGAGTGTGGTATCCTCCTAGATTAGTCCTGAGAAGGACTGTTGTGGTCAGCAGCAGCAGTTTGCAGCCCTGCTCCGGATTTACCTATGAGGGCCGCAAATCTGTCCCTAAGCAGCAGCAGACACTCTCCCTACACTCACTGTCTGGATGGCTGTGTGCCGAGCACAGCGCGCCGGGAGTTATAAAGGCTCGGTCACGCTGTGCAGGGTGGCCAATCACTGCTATGCCACAACTAACAGGGCTGTGGCATTGCAGTGGTCTGCCAGCCAATCCCTGCACGTGGGCTGGCTCTCAAAAGAGCGCCAACATGCAGAGATGACGACCACGAGCACAGCACGAGTATCGCGAGATTACTCGGTGCTCGGCGAGTCGCCCGAGTACAGTGATACTCGTGCGAGTACCGAGTAGTGGCGAGCATGCTCGCTCATCACTAATTGAGAAGAAAATCTGTCCAAGGGGACTAAGACTTGTTTTGAATTCTCCCTTTCAGGAGGATATTGATTTCACTAAAAATTGGAATTTTATTTTGAAAAAATGTATGAATACGTTACTGTGCATATTATGTGATAAGAGGTCAAAATTAGCTGATGCAGCAACTGATGAGATAAATAAACTCAGTGATAGCCTCAATAGATTCAGTAAGAATGCAGAATACAGGAGGATCTATTCCAATATCAGCACCAGTTTAATACAAATTGAGCATGACACAATACTGAGAAAGTCAAGGAAATTAAATCGAGACAGGTTGGACTATACCCAGGGGAACACTAAGATAGAAAATAATATATTCAGAAAAAATAGAACCCCATCTGTTCAGAAAGAACAAAAAGAGAGGAGTTTTTCTAATAGCTCAAGAAGGAGAAACAGCTATGGTAATAACTATGGGAATAATCACAGAAATGGTGTAAAGAACCGATCTAATAGTGACACAAACAAATTATACAAAGAGAATGATGTGCCCAACAATACCAATACCTCTGTATTGACCTCCAAAAACAATGATTTAAAAAGGGGACCAACATTAGATACCATTAACAACACAGAAAGTGGGCCAATAACACCAATCTCATCAAACCCTACAACTAATCAGGAATCATTTGCCACCACAACTATACATCAAGACCTAGAGGTGCTTAATGATGAGGAATTAGAGGAGCTAGAAGACTTAGGCTGGCTTCAGACTGCGTGTCTGATCCGATCCGTAGCTGTCCGCTTGAGGCAGACAGCCGCGGACCGGATCAGCACACAGGACGGGGGCTATTATGCCCTCCGATCCTGTGTGCAGCTGCACGCAGCTGAACCAGCTGACAGGTCAGGACCGCGGCGCCCGCGGTCCTCACCTATTAGCAGCGGGAACTGCGTGCGGCTGCACACAGGATCGGAGGGCATAATAGCCCCCCGTCCTGTGTGCTGATCCGGTCCGCGGCTGTCTGCTTCAAGCGGACAGCTACGGATCGGATCAGACACGCAGTCTGAAGCCAGCCTTAGATGAATTGGAAACATGCAGTAAGGATTGTTCCAGTTTCCTTCCTGATGATATTTTTGATGACAATGGCTTTATAGGTATAGGGAAACTAAACAATAATGAAATCATGATCAAATAATGATCCAATAGTAACTGAATTCAGACAAACCACCAACAAAGTACTAACAACTACAGCACAAGTGCATAGGAGTGAGAATGATCAGGTTTCTCCGACTAAAAATATATTAGAAACATCAAAAGATAGTGATGAGGAGCATATAAAGAAAATAAAAGAATTAATTAATAAAATAAATCGAGAAAAAACCCTACAACCCATAGTACTACATAATAATACTCAGAATAGAGAACAAAGCAAACCAACAAAACCGCAATCAAATTCAACAGGAATAAATAAAATCACACATGAGAAGGATTTGATCATGAGTGACAATACACCAACTTTGATTGATATACCTAACACACAAAGAGTCATTTTAGACAATTCAAAAAATCAGAATAATGGGGTCGTCCCTTTTTTAGCGGCAGCAAAAACTGCGAATCAAGAAATCACGAAATTTTTCAATACAACAGGTGGCAAAAGAAAAAAAGAGGACAAGGAAAAGAGAAAAAAAGTAAAGATCAGCTTTGTAGATTAAAAACTCCAAATAATACTGGCAACAACATCATAAATTTGTCAAATTAGACTGGGGAACAATTTGAAAAAAAATTTCTGTTGAGTTAGGTTTTTGAGCTGATTTATACTAAAATTGGCATGCTGATTCCAAAAATGCAGTCAGTTTTTTTCTAGCACGTCAAGATTTTCCTCCACAACTTACCTGCCAGAGAAGCACAATTGCACTGATATCTGTAATAAGACTTGTTATCTGATTACAATTCGACTCATATAGAGCTACGTGGCAACTTGTAAGAGTAGTCACAACTGAGACAGTGTGGTGAGAGGTGTGTGCAGCTCCCAATACGTCATAATTATCAATATCTTGCACAAAAATTTATCATGTAGAAAATGGATTTGTGATAGCTTTTCTCTTTACATTGGGCGCTTAGTTGTAATTTATATATCTTTTATGATTTTTTTCTTTGTTAGTTTTCAAGCTTGCAACTTTCCATCTCAGTGTTTTATTTACATCTAATATATAATTGCCGTAGTGCACTTCCGTCATATTCGGCGCTACTTCCGTCGTCGTGGACGTGGCTGCAAGTGACGGAAGTGCGTTAGGACACACACACACACCACATACACACCACAACACACAACACATACAACACACCACACACCACACACACACACACACCTCCAGTATACTTACATACTTACCGCCGCCATCCCGCTACACCGCTCCTGCCATATCTCCAGACCCATCCTCGCGGGCTCCCGCCATGGCTCCGCCACCTGCGGGGCTCCGCCCACATCGCAGGGCTCCCGGCATGGCTCCGCCCACCGCGCGAGACTCCCGCCATGCTCCGACCACCTCACAAAGCTCCCGCCATGGCTACCACACACCTAGCCTGCGCTGACACACAGAGCCCCTTCCTGCGCTGACACTCGACACAGACCTCCTCCTGCGCTGACCACAGACCCCCGTCCTCTGCTGACCACAGAGCCTCCTTCCTGCGCTGACCACTCTGCCTCCTTCCTGCGCTGACCACAGAGCCGCCGTCCTCTGCTGACCACAACCCGCTGTCCTCCTGCTGACCTGACCAGACCGCCTCCTTCCTGCGCTGACCACAGAGCCCCGTCCTCTGCTGACCACAGACCCCGTCCTCTGCTGACCACAGAGCCCCCGTCCTCTGCTGACCACAGAGACCGCCGTCCTCTGCTGACCACAGAGCCGCCTCCTGCGCTACCACTCTGCCTCCTTCCTGCGCTCACACTCTGCCTCCTTCTCTGCGCTAGACCACTCACTGCCTCCTTCCTGCGCTGACCACAGAGCCGCCTCCTCTGCTGACCACAGAGCCGCCGTCCTGCGCTCACCACTCTGCCTCCTTGCTGCGCTCACCACTCCTGCTCAGCTCCTTCCTGCGCTACCACTCTCCTCCTTCCTGCGCTGACCACAGAGCCGCCGTCCTCTGCTGACCACAGAGCCGCCTCCTCTGCTGACCACAGAGCCTCCTGTCCTGCGCTCACCACTCTGCCTCCTTCCTGCGCTGACCACTAGCCCCGTCCTCGCTGATCACATCGCCTCCTCCTGCGCTGACGACTCTTGCCTGCCCGTCCTCTTGCTGACCACAGATCCGCCCTCCTGCTTTGCTGACCACAGAGCCGCCCTCCTCTGCTGACCACAGAGCCGCCTCCTCCTGCTGCTGACCACAGAGCCGCCATACTCTGCTGACCACAGAGCCTCCGTCCTCTGCTGACCACAGAGCCACCGTCCTCTGCTGACCACAGAGCCGCCCTCCTCTGCTGACCACAGAGCCGCCGTCCTGCGCTCACCACTCTGCCTCCTTCCTGCGCTAATCACTCTGCCTCCTTCCTACGCTGATCACTCTGCCTCCTTCCTGCGCTGATCACTCTGCCTCCTTCCTGCGCTGATCAGTCTGCCGCCGTCCTCTGCTGACCACAGATCCGCCCTCCTCTGCTGACCACAGAGCCGCCGTCCTCTGCTGACCACAGAGCCGCCCTCCTCTGCTGACCACAGAGCCGCCGTCCTCTGCTGACCACAGAGCCGCCGTACTCTGCTGACCACAGAGCCACCGTCCTCTGCTGACCACAGAGCCGCCCTCCTCTGCTGACCACAGAGCCGCTGTCCTGCGCTCACCACTCTGCCTCCTTCCTGCGCTGATCACTCTGCCTCCTTCCTGCGCTGATCACTCTGCCTCCTTCCTGCGCTGACACAGAGCCCCCTCCTCTGCTGACCACAGACCGCCGTCCTCTGCTGACCAGAGCCCCTTACCCTGCGTCCTTGCTGACACTCGCCGCCGTCCTCTGCTGACCACAGAGCCGCCGTCCTCTGCTACCACACAGCCCCGTCCTCTGCTGACCACACAGCCCTCTCCTCGCTGACCACAGAGCCGCCGTCCTCTGCTGACCACAGAGCCGCCGTCCTCTGCTGACACAAGCCGCCGTCCTGCCTACCATTCTGCGCTCACCACTCTGCCTCCTTCCTGCGCTCACCACATCTGCCTCCTTCCTGCGCTGACCACTCTGCCTCCTTCCTGCGCTGACCACAGAGCCGCGTCCTCTGCTGACCACAGAGCCACCGTCCTCTGCTGACCACAGAGCCGCCCTCCTCTGCTGACCACGAGCGCGTCCTGCCTCACCACTCTCCCTTCGTGACCTCGCCTCTTCCTGCGCTGATCACTCTGCCTCCTTCCTGCGCTGACTCACTCTGCCTCCTTCCTGCGCTGATCACTCTGCCGCCGTCCTCTGCTGACCACAGACTCCTGCCCATCTTTCCTGCCACCGCCTCTCGTGACCACAGAGCCCCCTCCTCTGCTGACCACAGAGCCCCGTCCTCTGCTGACCACATGTGCCCCGTCCTGCTGACCACAGACCGACCCGCTCCTCCTGCTGACCACAGAGCCGCCGTCCTCCTGCTGACCACAGAGCCGCGTCCCTCACCACTCTGCCTCCTCTCGCGTCACCTGCCCTTCCTGCTACCACTCTGCCCCGTCCTCTGCTACCACAGAGCCCCCGTCCTCTGCTGACCACAGAGCCGCCCGTCCTCTGCTGACCACAGACCCGCCCTCCTCTCTGACCACAGAGCCGCCGTCCTCTGCTGACCACAGGCCGCCGTCCTCCTGCCCTGACCACAGACCGCCTCCTCTCCGTACCACTGGCCTCACTTGCTGACCACACCTCTGCCTCCCTTCTGCTGCACACAGCCGCCGTTACCTCTGCTGACCACAGAGCCCCGTCCTTGCTGACCACAGAGCCGCCCTCCTCTGCTGACCACAGAGCCGCCGTCCTGCGCTCACACTCTGCCTCCTTCCTGCGCTGACACTCTGCCTCCTTCCTGCGCTGATCACTCTCTGCCTCCTTCCTGCGCTGTCCACTCTGCCTCCTTCCTGCGCTGACTACTCTGCGCCCGTCCTCTCTGACCACAGAGCCGCGTCCTGCGCTCACCACTCTGCCTCCTTCCTGCGCTGACCACTCTGCCTCCTTCCTGCGCTGACCACTCTGCCGCCGTCCTCTGCTGACCACAGAGCCGCCCTCCTCTGCTGACCACAGAGCCGCCTCCTCTGCTGACCACAGAGCCGCCTCCTCTGCTGACCACAGAGCCGCCTCCTCTGCTGACCACAGACCGCCGTCCTCTGCCTGACCACAGAGCCGCCGTCCCTGCCGACCACAGAGCCCGTACTCTGCTGCCACACAGCCGCCGTACTCTGCTGACCACAAGCCGCCGTACTCTGCTGACCACAGAGCCACCTCCTCTGCTGACCACAGAGCCGCCCTCCTCTGCTGACCACAGAGCCGCCGTCCTGCGCTCACCACTCTGCCTCCTTCCTGCGCTGATCACTCTGCCTCCTTCCTGCGCTGATCACTCTGCCTCCTTCCTGCGCTGACCACTCTGCCTCCTTCCTGCTGTCACACTCTGCCCCTTCCTCGCTGACCACACTCGCCGTCCTCTGCTGACCACAGAGCCGCCGTCCTCTGCTGACCACCGTCCTCTGCCACCATCGCCTCTGCTGACCACAGAGCCGCCCTCCTCTGCTGACCACAGAGCGCCTCTGCACTCGTCCTCTGCACTCACCACTCTGCCTCCTTCCTGCGCTGATCACTCTGCCTCCTTCCTGCGCTGACACTCTGCCTCCTTCCTGCGCTGCACGAGCCACCGTCCTGCTCCCAGCCTCCCTCTGCTGACCACAGAGCCGCCTCGCTACCTCCTGCCTGTCACCATCTGCTCCTTCTGCCTGATCACTGCCGCCGTCCTCTGCTGACCACTCTGCCATCTTCTGCGATCACTCTGCCGCCTCTCTGCTGACCACAGATCGCTCCTCGCGCGTCCTCGCTCCTCTGCGACACAGAGCCGCCGTCCTCTGCTGACCACAGAGCCCCGCTCCTCTGCTGACCACAGAGCCCCGTCCTCTGCTGCGACCCACAGACGCCCGCTACCTCTGCTGACCAACTGCGCTCTTCCTGCGCTACACTCTGCCTCTTCCTGCGCTGATCACTCTGCCTCCTTCCTGCGCTGATCACTCTGCGGTCCTTGCTGACCCAGACCCCGTCCTGCGCTACCAACCTGCCTCCTCCTGCCTGCGCCCTCACTCCTCTGCCTGACCCGCTCCCTGCGCTGACCACCTGCCCCGTCCTGCCGCCACCACCTCCTGCCTTCCTGGCTCCCTGTCCTTGCGCTCACCACCTCCTCGCCTCCTCTCTCTCGCTGACCACTGAGCCCCGTCCTCTGCTGACCACAGACATCTGCCTCCGACTCACTGTCTGCTGACCACTAGAGTCCTGTACCACTTCTCTCTGCGCTGATCACTCGCCTCTTCCTGCGTGATCACTCTGCCTCCTCTGCGCTGACCACTCTGCGCCTCCTTCCTGCGCTGATCCCACTCTGCACGCCTCCGCGATACCTGCCTCCTTCTGCTGACCACGTAGCCGCCGTCCTCTGCTGACACAGAGCCACATCCTCTGCTGACCACAGAGCCGCCCTCCTCTGCTGACCACAGAGCCCTGTCCTGCACTCACCACTCTGCCTCCTTCCTCGCTGATCACTCTGCCTCCTTCCTGCGCTGATCACTCTGCCGCCGTCCTCTGCTGACCACAGATCCGCCCTCCTCTGCTGACCACAGAGCCCCTCCTCTGCTGACCACAAGCCGCCCTCCTCTGCTGACCACAGAGCCGCCCTCCTCTGCTGACACAGAGCCGCCGTCCTCTGCCAACCACAGAGCCGCCGTCCTCTGCCACCACAGAGCCCCCGTACTCTGCTGCCACACAGCCGCCGTCCTCTGCTGACCACAGAACCGCCGTCCTCTGCTGACCACAGAGCCACGTCCTCTGCTGACCACAGAGCCGCCCTCCTCTGCTGACCACAGAGCCGCCGTCTCTGCGACTCACAACCTGCCTCCGTCTGCGCTCACCACTCTGACCCTCCGTCCTGCGCTCATCACTCTGCCTTCCTCCTGCGCTCACCACTCTGCCTCCTTCCTGCGCTCACCACTCTGCCTCCTTCCTGCGTGACCACTGAGCCCCATCCTCTGCTGACCACTGAGCCTCCATCTGGCTGACCACTGAGCCCCATCCTGCTGACCACTGAGCCCGTCTGCTACCACTGCCACCATCGTGCTACCACTAGCCCCTTCGTGCTGACCACTGACACCTCTCTGCTGACACGAGCCACCGTCCTGCTACCACTGAGCCCCTACCGTGACCACGAGCCCCTCCTGCTGACCACTGAGCCGCCTCGCTGACACAGAGCCTCCTGCTGACACCGACCTCCTCTGCTGCCACCACTCTTACAGGCCTGCCTCAACCCCCTCGCTGACCACCTTCTACAGTGCCAACCACTGCCACATTACAGTGCTACACCACTGGCCACCGTCTACAGTGCACCACTGAGCCACCATTACAGTGCAACCACTGAGCCACCGTATACAGTGCTAACCACTGAGCCACCTATACTGCTAACCACTGACCACCTATATACAGTGCTAACACACACTGCCAGCCCCTATACCATCGCCTCTACGAACTGACACCATATTACAGTAGCTACCGATCTGACGCCACATACATCTGCTCAGATCACTGGCTCACCTATCTCTCGTGCTAACCACTAAGCACCGTAACGTGCCAACCACTCAGCCACTGCTACTCTGCTCCCCACTGAGCCACCTTACAGTGCCACCACTGAGCCACCATTACGTGCTAACCACTGAGCCACCGATACAGTGCTAACCACTGAGCCACCATATCAGTGCTAGCCACTGAGCCACCGTATCAGTGCTAACCACTGAGCACCGTATACTTGCTACCACTGAGCCACCTCATACAGTGCAACCACTGAGCCACATCCAGCTACCATGAGCCGTATACAGTCAACTCTGAGCCAACGTTACAGTGCTACCACTGAGCCACCGTATACTCTGCTACCACATGAGCACATATACATGCTAACCACTGAGCCACCATACAGTGCAACCACTGAGCACCACAGTGTAACCACGACCCCCTTACAGTGCTAACCACAGAGCCACCATATACAGTGCTAACCACTGAGCCACCTATACAGTCACCCACTGAGCCACGATATACAATCCCTAACCACCAGAGGCACCATATACAGTGCTAACCACTGAGCCACCGTATACAGTGCCAACCACTGAGCCACCGTATACAGTGCTAACCACTGAGCCACCATACAGTGCTAACCACTGAACCACCATATACAGTGCTAACCACTGAGCCACCGTATACTCTGCTACCCACTGAGCCACCTGTATACACACAATTCATTTCACCGCACTCCCCTAACTATTAGTAAATAAACTATGTATGGATTCTAGACTACCCGATTCTTTAGAATCGGGCCGCCATCTAGTATGTACATATTTCCTTTGTTTCAGATCATGTCTGCTCCTTCTTCATCTCGTCGTAAATCCCTAAACAACCCTGACTCCTTCTGCTATATTTGTGTTTCCACCATTCCAGTTCAAGGGCAAACATCAGTGCATTTGTCAAACAAGCATATTTTGCATATTTTAAGTAAAACTCGGTGATCAAGATAAGCCATGGGCCCCTCACATACTGTGCAAGCAGTGTGTCGAGAGTTTACGGATGTGGACAAAAGGAACACGTGAAAAGTTGGCATTTTGTGCTCTAATACTGCTCAAATCAGCCGTTTGGAGAGTGAGGGGTTAATACCTCTCCCCTCGCCGCTGCTCAGTGACACATAAGCTGGACACTCTCTGCTTTGTGTTGCTCAGCAATGTAGATGCTATGTGCTGATTGGGCTGATGGCTGACACTGTGTGCACGGCCGTGTAGGGTCACGGTCATGTGATGCAGACGCGGCAGGAAGTGGGAGGCATCTCGGTATACTGACGTCACTTGGAGGTTTTCTCCCACTGAGATGCCTCTCTATGCCGCAGCCTGTAATCACCACTGACCGCGTCCAGCTGTGCGGTCGTGCCACTATTGGAGGCTCGTTGGATCTTTAGATTGGGTACTAGGGCCCCGGCGGGTTTGAATGAGAGGTTTTAGCTTTGCTCCCTTTTTGTGAATAATCTCTCCAAGCTGCGTCGTGCTTTCATTTTCCGCGTCCGCTGTACCGTGGTGGGTTGTCCATCCTCACTGCCGTATTATGTATCTCGTGCCCGGTCACCTTGCGGCCCGTAATGGTTGCTGCACCCCATAATTGGACTCTGGTTAGTCCGCCTTATGCGGTGTCCGTGTGATCTATATGAAGATTTCTTGAGAATCTTCTTGGTTTCCCGCCCCCCTATATATGAATTCACGGCTAGACTATCTCATGGTCATTGATCCATGATCTGGAAATCTTGGTATTTCTGTATTTCTCCTCCCTATGGAGAGAAAGATTCCGTCTCTGTGATGGACACATTTTGCTCTTTGGTGGGCTCAGTTTGGTTTAAGCTTGTTCTCTCTGCATTTGGCCCCTCTCTTGGCGCTAATAGACTTGTAAATGCGAATTACAATGCTCATATATACTGTGGTTGCAGCCTTACGACGTCGGTTTGCCTTTTTAACTGTGTGCTGTTTTTATTTTCACCCTAGCTACTCCCACTTGGTCTATTCCCTAAGAAATATCTGGAGCCTGCACTTACAGATGAGAAATCATGGAGGATTAATAGGAAACAAGATGATATGAATTTGGAGAAATTCCCTATGGACGTTATATTGCTGGATATGATTTATTTTATTATTTATTTTTGTACCTAGAATTTCTCCTGTGATGGATTATATAGCTTTCCTGTTTCCTTTATAAATTGATCTCACTGTTTGTGCTCTAATACTGCTCAAATCAGCCATTTGGAGAGTGAGGGGTTAATACCTCTCCCCTCGCCGCTGCTCAGTGACACATAAGCTGGACACTCTCTGCTTTGTGTTGCTCAGCAACGTAGATGCTATGTGCTGATTGGGTTGATGGCTGACACTGTGTGCACGGCCGTGCAGGGTCACGGTCATGTGATGCAGACGCGGCAGGAAGTGGGAGGCATCTCGGTATACTGATGTCACTTGGAGGTTTTCTCCCACTGAGATGCCTCTCCATGCCGCAGCCTGTAATCACCACTGACCACGTCCAGCTGTGCGGTCGTGCCACTATTGGTGCCAGCCACATGTGCCTTGGATATAAATAGGTTTGACCTTCCCTGCACATTACCCCACTGCCCCCCGAGGAAGAACAAACGAAACACGTGTCGGGGCTTCTCCCTGACACAGTCCCCAGGCAGCAGGCATCTCTGGTATGAGAACTATTTATTAACTTCTTGTGTCCCTGACATTGGTTCTAGTTGTATGTTTATGATGTTGTAAATTGGCTGTAATCACCTTGGCTGCAACTTATGCAAAAGACTGCAACTGTATTCTCTGTCGAGGGAATTTTACCTTTTATATTAACGTCATTACCATTGAGATGTCTGTAATGTAAAATTCTGGGTCCTGTGTTTGATCTCTCTTTCCACCCTGCACCTTGTCCTTGAAACCTCCCCCCTTTTTCACTGATGCACTTTTTGCTTACTAGCTGTGACAATCACTTGTTTTTCTACAAATAAAACTGGTTGTAACGCATGAAGATGCATCGTGTGACTCTATGTACCTTAAAGACATTTTGGTTCGTTGGTTTTAATATGTGTATATGTCGGTACTCTTACAACAGGTCATGTTGATTCTCTGGTTGTTTATAGACTGTTACTTCTGTTTAGTGAAAACATCAGGATTTAACAGGAAAAATAAAAGTAAAATAGAATATCCAAATCTGCCGTCAGCTATCAGACCAATGCCTCATTCAGCTGAAATTCCAGTGCCAGTTTTCGAACAGCTACCATCTCTAGAAGTTCTGAGTGATGTTGACGAACACAGTGACAGCAATGATGCAGAATTTGAAATTCACAAGGATTCAGTTCGTAAGGGATTTGATCAGCACAAGTTAAATGATTTAGCATGTGAATTGGGCTTATCAAAAAAAGCTTCAGAATTACTAGCATCAACGCTGAATGAGAAACAGTTACTTGAACAAGGAGCGAAGGTATCATACTTTCGTACTAGAGAAAGTACATTTTTGCAGTACTTTCGGTGTGACAGCGGTTTTGTGTTTTGCCATAATATTCCTGGTTTACTACAAGAATTAGGGCTTTCAATGTACAATCCAAATGAATGGCGACTGTTTATTGATAGCTCAAAGCTGAGTCTTAAGTGTGTCCTTCTACACAATGACAATTTATTTGGTGCAGTCCCTATTGGGCATTCTGTCTCTCTTCGTGAAGAACCTGGAGATGTAAAGAGAGTTATTGAGTTATTGAAATATGACACACACAATTGGATCATCTGTGTTGACCTTAAAATGGTTTGCTTCCTTCTTGGTCAGCAACGTGTGTACACAAAGTATTCCTGCTTTCTCTGTATGTGGGATAGCAGAGCTTGAGAAAAGCATTGGGTTGAGTCGAATTGGCCTCCAAGATCTGGTCTTAAACCTGGAGATCCTAACATTCTACATCAGCCACTTGTTGACAGGAAGAATATACTATTCCCACCTCTGCACATAAAACTAGGTCTCATGAAGCAATTAGTAAAAGCATTACCAACTGACGGCAACTGTTTTAAGTACATCATGTTGGCACTTCCTGGACTGTCCATTGAAAAAATCAAGGCTGGTGTGTTTGATGGTCCACAAATTCGACAGCTCATCAAAAATGAACATTTCACCAGGACTATGTCAGATCTTGAGAAGAATGCTTGGTTATCATTCAAAGACGTCGTCAAGAACTTTCTTGGAAATACACATGCAAGTAATTACGAAGAAATTGTTCAGAAACTATTGGAGAGCTACAAAGCGCTTGGTTGCAACATGAGTATTAAACTACATTTTCTGCATTGCCATCTTGCCAACTTTCCGGAAAATCTTGGTGCTGTTAGCGATGAGCAAGGGGAACGATTTCACCAAGATTTGAAGGTTGTGGAAGACCGTTACCAGGGTAGATGGGATGTACATATGATGGCTGACTATTGCTGAAGCATCAAACGTGATTGTCCTCAAGTTAAACACTCCAGAAAAAGCTATAAATGTACATTTTTACCTTAATTACTTGCATATATATATATATATCCTTTGTAAAAAACATGATAGTGTTAAAAAACAAATTTGTCATGCCTATTTCTTATATATTTCATTTTTTGTTCATATTTGTACTATTTAAAAAAAAAAAAAAAAAAAACTTTTTAGGTACAGTAGTTTACATATTTTTGAGAAGACAAAAATCCTATAGTTCAAAAACTTGACGTGATAGAGAAAAACTGAGATCATTTTCTGGATTCAGCATCCAAAAATTAATTAAGAACAGTTGTCTGACCTAACTCTTAAAAAATTGTGTTACCCTCACAAGATGAAATCAAATTATTGAACAAAGGATTGCTTTTCTGCCCCACAAATGAGCCAGATAACTTCAATTTATTTATAGACATACATCAATTCATACGGAGATTGACTTTGAAGAGACACTTTGCACTAAAACCAGATGAAAAAGACATGTAATCTATTGAACCTAATAATAATGATAAATTTGAACAATTATTTAAAGTAAAATCAAGATTTTATCCACATGAAAGCAGAGGCCATATATTGGAGACTTTCCAAGATCTTTTATTGAATGATTTAAAAAGGGAGACACTGACACAAACAGGTACCACAAATAAAAATAATTTAACAAAAAAAGAGAAAGAAGCCCTGAAAAATCTCAAGAATAACAAAGACATTGTAATACGTGCAGCGGATAAAGGAGGAGGCATAATGGTAGAGGACACCATTGACTATATGAAGGAAGCTGGGAGACTATTAACAGATTCCAAATATTATAAAAAAATCAAAACGGACCCCTACCCTGTGCTAACAAAAATTTATAATCAAAAGATAAAGGAGGCATTTGAACGAGGGATAATAACAGCCAATTTGAAAAAATTTCTCACAGCTAGCCAACCCACGGTACCTTTCCTATACCATCTACCGAAAGTACACAAAAGTCTGACCAATCCCCTCGGCAGACCGATTATTTCGGGCATAGGGTCATTAACTAGCAATCTTGCGATATATATTGACAAAATGTTGCAAAAATATGTAGTCAGATTAGATAGCTTCAAAGATTCCACTGACATAATCAAATTACTTAAAAATATAATATGGAAAGATTCATACATCTTCGTCACTCTAGATGTCACTTCATTGTATACTAACATTAGACATGAGACAGGAGCACTATGTGTTGAATACTTCCTTAAACAGGATCTACAAATGGATTCTTCAACAATAGAATTCATATTGGATGGCCTAAAATTAATCCTTCATAATAATTTTTTCACTTTTAACGGTGAAATGTACCACCAGAAACACGGAACAGCAATGGGGTCCAAAGTTGCATGCTCATATGCCAACCTATTTATGGGTTTATTCGAAGATCTACATATGCTAAAGGTTGAATTTAAAAAGAGCATTATTGTCTATAAGAGGTTTATTGATGACATCTTTTTAATTTGGGATATGGACCTATGTGACATAAATATTTTTATGTCATCCATCACCCACAATCAATGGGGGCTGGGCTTTGAACCAATGGTACATGAAAAAACTATAAACTTCCTTGACTTAACAATTTTTGTGGAAAACTCCAAAATATGTACCAAAACATACTTTAAACCAACAGATGGGAATTCTTATATCAATTTCAACAGTGGCCATCACACCAAATGGCTGAAAAATATCCCAGCTGGTCAATTTAGACGTGTAAGAAGAAATTGTTCTAACCCTGAGGACTATAAGACTCAATCCAGAATCCTAAGTGAAAGATTTCTGGATAGGAAATATCCCAAGAAATTAGTCAAAAACGCTCTGAAAAATAGTGGGGAAATGAGCCAAGATATTTTATTGGCTCCTAAATTAAAGAAAACAGCAAAGAAAGAACACATGTTCAATTTTATAACTACATATAATAAGAGCCATGAAGCAATTAAAAGATGTTTAAATACGCATTGGCATGTATTAAAAAGAGACCCCATACTAAAAGCAATCATTCCTGAAAAACCAAGTATCACATTTAGAAGAGCTCCCAATATCAAGAGCATAATAGCTCCCAGCCGTCTTAAACGAAATAATGTCACAAAGCATGTTGATAAAGCACAAAAAACTACATCTAGATGTGGCAAAAATAGATGCCTGTGCTGCAAAACCATACAGAGAGTGACATCTTTTCAGCTCGACATCGACAAAAAATTTTTCCCAATAAAATATGATATGGACTGTAGCACAGATTATACCATCTAATCTTCTAGAATGCCCCTGTGCGCTTCAATATGTTGGTAGAACGATCAGACAACTCCATGAAAGGTTAAACAAACATAGATCCAACATTAAAAATGGATATAGGTTACATGGGTATCATGCCATTATGACATAAGCCACAACAGGGACCCTACAATGATCAAAATAACACCGATTGACCATGTACCAGCTGATGTGAGCAATAGTTTGAAACTTTAAAAAGGAAAGAGAAATATTGGATGTTCAGCCTTGATACCCTGAAACCCAAAGGGATGAATCAGATAACTGAATTGATATAAGCACTTTTATCTACACTTCTCTATTTTATACTATTTTATATTACACTTCATTTTATTTTCACTATTGAAATCACTAGCAATAATATATTGTAATACAGTACATTTATTTATTTATTTCTATACACTGCACTAAGTTATTATCTTCACATACCACATTTATATATTTTAAAACTTGATACTGCATACCGGTTTGCAGCTTACTTCACCTTATATTACTTTGTCTTTTTGCATTCTATATCTCACCGAGTGCTCCCTGCTGCCTCCAGTGGCGGAAATATAGAGTACACTGATTCTTGGTACCCATTTCCATGACAACAGCCTCCAGAGCCCATTCTGGGCATTACACCTATCGCCATCTTGTGGTTTTTTTGCAGAATGCAGTTTTTCAAACTTTTAATGGTTACAAAGGGAATTTCTACAAATGCATTGGTATTGTCTTGTGTTACATTTAATATATTATGAAATTGAATATATATGTCACAAAATCTTTTATATATTTTTTAATTCAGATATACAATTTTTATGTGCAGTTTTTCTATGTTTTTTAATTAGGTGATCTTGAATGGGAATAGAACCAGGGAGGTCATGTATGGTTATCCCAGCATGTAGAAATAATGAGCCACCTCTCAGTTAGTATTACTTGAATGAAATTTCACCTAATCGATATACAACATTTTTATACACATTCTTTTATATATATTTTTATAGTCTTTTTATTACATATAATTTTGATCCTACACGTCTTAATAAATAAATTTAATCTTTTAGAATGAACTTTGAAGCATACATTTTTAATAATTTTTTATTTATCTTCATACTCCAATGATTTTTTTATTCCTGTTATCATCTTTGGCATATCTTAAGGGTATATAACATTTTACTAATATTTATTTATTTATAACTAATTATTTAGTTTTAATCTTGTATTGGGTAAATCCACCAACTATTGAATCCTCATCAATCAGATTTAAAGTGATCCTAAACCCAGAAACTGACCCCCCCCCTATATCTTTAGACCTGTCTCTGCACCCCCTCTTATCATTTCTAGCCATCCCTTTTGCAGAAAAAAATCGCTTTTGTAAAGTAAGAGAAAAGGTTATAATACTTTGACCTGTGTGAGTTCTCTCTTTCTGTGGAAGCCGACATGGGACGGGCCTGTCTGCTGCTGCCTGGTAAATATACACGCCCCTCTCTGCTTGTAAGAGCTTGGCCGCGTCATGAAAGGGGGCGGGGCTAAATCGCGCCATGCCGGAGCCCCGCCCCCTTTCATGACACGGCCAGGCTCTTACAAGCAGAGAGGAGCGTGTATATTACCAGGCAGCAGCAGACAGGCCCGTCCCATCTCGGCTTCCACAGAAAGAGAGAACTCACACAGGTCAAAGTATTATAATCTTTTCTCTTACTTTACAAAAGCGATTTTTTCTGCAAAAGGGATGGCTAGAAATGATAACAGGGGGTGCAGGGACAGGTCTAAAGATATGGGGGGGTCAGTTTCTGGGTTTAGGATCACTTTAATTTGATTTATAGCCCTGTCATCACCAAGATACGGAGTGGTGCTTACTATTAAACACCAAGACCTAGTGATGTATATACCAACTGGCAACCCCAGGTTCTAATTCTATATATATATATATATATAAAGAAATGAGGGAATTTTTTTAACATAATGATTTTGAATTGGGTGATCTGCTTATCATTTATTTCTTCCTTTATCCGCTTTATTTTTGAAAAATTTGAGCATGGGTGCAAAAGTAATCATCTTATTGCATGTATTGTGCATTGCATGTTGCAATTTGAGTTTTTTAACAACTTTTATAGAAATTGCGCCAAAACGTGGGGATCCTCCCATTTTGATGATGATTATGACATCATAGATAAACAAACGACACCCTTTTCTGTAATGCTGGGGGCTATAAAAACCCCACTGTAGTAATGAATGTAATATCCCTGAGGAAGGTGCCAGTTGGGGCACCGAAACGCGTTGGAGTAGAAGAATAAAGAATGAGAATCTGCCTTATGAAACTCTGACTCTCATGTGAGTTTTCTTGGACTTGAGCAGCACGGACCGTGACACACCGTTTTTTCCCATCATCTTCTGAAGCAATGTGGGTCAATTAGGCTCAAAGAAAAGGGGAGAAACTGAAACGTTCATTCAACCCTGCTGGTGTCCTTATTCCAAGCCTGTAGATCCAACGGCATTCCAACCTGTCTAATTTTTCAGGTCACCTCCCCGTATACCAAGAGTTATTTGGTCAAGGCCGCGGACCCGTAGGCTGGAAGGATCACTTCGGTGATGGAGTTTGAAGTATCTCAGCAGGGTACGCAATGTAGTCAGATCCTCCACCTTTACAGAATCCTCTATATCCTTCACATGTTCACGAACCCTACGTCTCAGCTCCCTTGAAGTCAATCCAACATAAATGAGTCCATACCCACATGTGGCATAGTATATGACCCCGGCGCTACTACAATTAATGTACTTTCTGATCGAATACTTCTTCATCCCATCCGCACTCACAAAAGAGGTGGCCCTCACAATATTTCTGCATGGAAGGCAGGAGCCACATGGGTAACAGCCACATATGGGCCGCCCGGTGTTAAAGGGTAACACCGGGCTGCGTACATAGTGGCTGTGAACCAAGATGTCATGAACGCTCCTGCCGCGCCTCGCTGTGGTGAGTGGAGGATCCGGGAGAAACTCCCGTAAAGCCGGATTAGTTTTCAAAACCTGCCAGTGTCTATCAAGGATGCTGTTGTGAATTCATTGGAGCTCCCTCCAGTGGTTGTTGCTGGTGATGCAGCTGACTGTGTGGGCTTCACAGGTGATGGTGATGATTGGCAATCTGGTTCTTGTAGAATATAATGGTTTGAAGTGGATCAATCCTTGCCAGTTGTCTTTGGTTCCTGGAGAGAGTTCACATCTCTCTGGTTTCTTCTGCTCTGTGGAATTATTTGCAAGCTAAGTGGATGGTTTTTTTGATATTTTGTGGCACACTTTTGTGTGCTTAAGGTTCTGCTTATGTTTTGTCTTATTCTGATTATTGGTTTGCAATTTCGTCTGTATATTTGTTTATCTGCCCTCAGTTAGGAAGTTTTCTTCCTAGGAATTTTACCATTCATTATTATCTGTTATTTCCAGTTCTGCTGGCATTTGATTTATAGAAGTTTGCAAATATAGAGGGCGCCGATTTTTAGTGACTCAGGGTAATTTTTGTACTATCTGCTGTTGGTTGGTTTTTGAGAGTGTTTTATACTGACTGCAATAGTATTCTATCCTGTCCTTCCTATATAGTAGTTTGGCCTCTTTTGCTAAACCTTTTACTCTGCGTTTGTTTATCTTTCTCTTGTTTCCCAGATAATGTCTGTGGGGGCTTGCTATTCTTTTGGGGTTCTGCTCTGAGGCAAGATAGCTTTTCCTACATCAGCTTTAGAAGCAGTTAGTTCTCCGGCTGTGCAGAGGTGTCTAGGTCTGGTTAGTTACATTCCACGGCTGCTTCTAGTTGCGGTGTGTAGTCAGGGATACAGACAGTACAGTTACCAACGACTTCTATGGAATCTGAATGTTATTCCTGAGTCATCGGTTCATAATAGTACAACTGGCCAAAAGAGTTCAAATCGAGATACATGCATCTCAGTGTTGAGGCTGTTGTTTATTTTTTCTTTCTTCCCTCTTTTTCTTTGGTTGACTGTGGAGTCTTGTGCAAGTATGAGTGTCCAGGAACTAGCTTCTCGTTTAGACCAGCTCACTACAAGGGTACAGGAAATTTCTGAGTATATAGTTCAGACTCCATCTAGTTTTGGAACCAAAATTCCTAGTCCAGATTTGTTTTATGGTGATAGGTCCAAATTTTTGAGTTTCAAAAATAATTGTTAACTGTTTTTTTTCTGAGACCTCGGTCCTCTGGTGATTCAGTTCAGCAGGTTAAAATAGTTATCTCCCTGCTGCGGGGCGATTCGCAGGATTGGGCATTTTCTCTCACCTCTGGGGATCCGGTTTTACTTCATGTGGACTCATTTTTTCAGGCCTTGGGTTTACTTTATGATGAACCTGATTCTGTGGATCAAGCTGAGAAGACCCTGGCGGTGGAATTGTATTATCAGAAATTCAGGAAATGGTCTGTGCTGACTAAATGGAATGATGAGGCTTTGGCGGTGCTTTTCAGAAAGGGTCTTTCTGACGCTGTTAAGGATGTCATGGTGGGGTTTCCTACGCCTGCGGGTTTGAACTATTCTCTGTCTCTGGCCATTCAGATTGAACGGCGTCTGCAGGAGTGCCGAGCTGCTCGCTCGGGATTGTCATCCTCAGAGCAGATTCCTGAGCCAATGCAGTGTGATATGATTCTATCTCGCACTGACTGA
Organism: Allobates femoralis; assembly: GCA_033576535.1. Taxonomy (NCBI): domain Eukaryota; kingdom Metazoa; phylum Chordata; class Amphibia; order Anura; family Aromobatidae; genus Allobates; species Allobates femoralis. Next base: position 332,332,217 of record JARQOC010000002.1, on the reverse strand, counting down.
CAAGGACTTAGGCGCCATAATAAGTTTTCTTTTTACTGAGGTGATGCTTCTCATGTCATCTCTGTTTGTCCCAAGCGGGCACAGAGGATTGCTGCCTCCTTTACCATCAGTACTATACAACCTAAGTTCTTAGTATCTGTGTCTCTGATTTGTTCCTTGTCGTCATTTTCTGTTACGGCATTTGTGGATTCAGGTGCCGCTTTAAATTTGATGGATTTTGAGTTTGCTAGTCGTGGCTTCCCTATGCAGCCGTTGCAGGACCCTACTCCTTTTAAGAGGCATTGACACTGCACCTCTTGCGCAGAACAAACCTCAGATTTGGACGCAGTTGACAATGCGCATGGCACCAGCTCATCAGGAGGATTGTCGATTTCTGGTTTTGCATGACCTGCATGATGCGGTGGTGCTGGGTTTTCTGTGGTTGCAGGTCCATAATCCTGTTTTGGAGTGGAAGTCCGTAACTAGCTGGGGTTGTAAAGGGGCACATGATAACATTTCTTTGTCTATATCATCTCCACCCCAGGAGATTCCGGAGTTTGTCTGATTTTAAGGATGTTTTTGCTGAGCACAAGGCCAGTTTTCTTCCGCCACATCGGGCGTGCGATTGTGCTATTGATTTGGTGCCAGGCTGTAAGTTTCTTAAGGGTCGACTGTTCAATTTGTCTGTGCCTGAACATGCTGCCATGCGGAGTTATATTAAGGATTCTTTGGAGAAGGGCCATATTCGCCCTTCCTCTTTGCTGTTGGGGGCGGGGTTCTTTTTTGTTGCCGAGAAAGATGGTTCCCTGAGACCCTGTATTGATTATCGCCTCTTGAAAAAGATCACGTTCGAGGGGCGTGGCCTGACTGGCAATGGCGGAGGCCGCATAACTCTGAGCTCCTGACTACCCGGGCCTAGAAACGGCAATAATCAGCATCCCGAGCCTCCTCTGACGCCCTACTCGGTGACACAAAGGACCGGATTGTCTCCCGCACCGATGGGTAAGACGAAACCGGTCACAGGACTAACACCCAGGCGGGTTTCCGACTTTTTTACAGCCCCACAGCCCCTCACGCTCTCAGACTCCAACATGGCGCCCCCCTCCCCCAGAGCGGCGCGAGCGGCCAAACGAGGTCCACAATCACAAGAAGCGGCTGGCGGGAACCGGGCTCCCGAGATCCCCCTTACACACACCAGCATGAGGGAACTGCTGGCGGAGCTCCGGGTCTCCCTCCACGCCGACATGATGCAAATGGTGGCGGAGGTGCTGGGTGAAATGGCTGAACTGGGTGCTCGCACAGATTCACTAGAAAGGAAGCTCACTGAGCTTATAACCTCTCATAATGATCTGCTGGACATGAACGAGCAGTTAGAAGAGCATATTGCAAGGATCCAGAGCAAGAACTTGGACCTTGAGGACAGATCACGTCGCAATAACGTGAGGCTGAGGGGGGTGGATGAAAATGTCCAAAACAAAGAGCTGCGGAGCTTTCTACAGGAATTCTTAGTTGCAGCTTTACCTGAAGTAGACCCCAGAGAGTTCAAAATCGACAGGATACATAGGATCCCAAAACCATCAAATCTGGATTCCTCCCTGCCCAGGGATATTCTTGCTAGAGTGCATTATTTTGAAGTGAAAGATGACTTTCTCAGGGCACTGAGAGCTCGTCCTAAGCTACCAGATAAATTTGCACATATTGCAGTATATCAGGACATTTCACCAGGAACATTACTACAGCGTAAAGCTTTCCAGCACTGCACCAAAGTCCTGAGGGACAATGACATTCCTTACAGATGGGGGTTCCCTACAAAGCTCATCTTCAAAAAGGAAGATAAACCTTATGTTTGCTGGCTTCCTGCCCACGTAGAAAGACTTCTGAGACAGTGGGGACTGATGACCTCTCCCCTGAGAATGGCTCCGATAGGCTCACCATGCAAGCTCGCCTGGATGGAAAGAAAAACCGAGGAGGACGACCCAGAATTGATCCCGAGTGGTTCACAGTGTGATTTCATAATGGCTCGCACAGCTTGATAACCCGGGGGTGGTCGGGAACTCTTGTTCTTTTATGCTCCTGAAACCACTCTTTTGTTTCTCAATATCCTGGAGCTAAACAATCCCGGATAGAGTTCCTCACTCCTTTTCCTGCTCTTTCTTACTCATCCTCACACTCTCCCTAAGTCCCATCCCATCTCCCTTTTTTCTTCTCCCTACTCTCGCCATCTTGTGGCATACTCCTACTCCGCACTACAACTACATCTTCCCCCTTTCTCTAAATACCTCCACTCTAAAATCTCCTACTGGTTTCTCACTTCCTCTTGTCCTCTGACCCCTGTGTTCCCTGATCTATCTATCTCTACAACTCTATCTAATCTGGGATTTTATTGCCCCGTGAGTGCATTGCATCTGGCACTCTTTTTTTTATTTTTCAGTGGCCCCGACCGCGAGACTGTGGATATGAGGCACACTGGCTTCACCTGTTTGAGCGTTCTGATCGTTAATGCTTTTATTGCTATGTATTGTTGCATTAATTATCCTACTGTTTTTTCCTCCCTCCTCTCCCACCCCCTCTTCCCTCCCCAGGTCGGCCGATTGCCCAATAGTGATCTTCGAGTACGACAATTAGATGGCTTTGATCCACCATGAGTATCACATGTGGTTCAATAAATGTTAATGGTCTTAACAGTCCAGAGAAACGCTCCTTGGCCTGGAAACAAATTGTAAAACTCAGGTATGATGTTTTATTCCTGCAGGAGACCCATCTGCTGGCAGCTGACGTACACAGAATGAGGTCACCCCAATATCCTTATAGTTTCTTTGCCTCCGCAGGGTCAAAAAAGCGGGAGTAGCTATACTAATTCACAAGAGAATAGCTTTTGAACACATTTCCTCTATAGTCGACCCAGCGGGACGTTACATCTTAATTAATTGCAAGTTAAATAATGTATTATATTCTCTAATGTCTTTATACTCCCATAATGTGGGCCAGAATAAATTTTTAACTCAAACTCTGGAACTCCTACTCCCACAATCAATAGGGAAAAAAATCATAGCCGGAGACCTAAACGCTCCGGCGGACAAAAAACTTGACTGCTCCAGACCTGGAACATACAGAGCCGAGTTGGGATCTACTTTTACACAATTTGGACTCTATGATGTATGGAGATGCTTCCATCCGGAACAAAGAGACTACTCTTATATGTCACCTAGATTTGGCTCTTGGTCAAGAATAGATTACATCCTAACTGATGTTGCACTGCTCCCTCTGTGTCTTTCGGCTGATGTAGGTTCCATTTCATGGACAGATCACGCCCCCGTTTCAATAACAATGGAAGACGCTTTAGCTGTCTCCCCCATTGGCCTTTGGAAAATTAATGAATATCTTCTCTCTTCACCTGCACACCTGGAAGAGATCTCAGGATTCATAACAGAATATTTTTCCCTAAATGACATAGAAGATATTTCCCCGGAAACGCTTTGGCTGGCACACAAAGCTGTTCTCAGAGGTAAACTAATAAAGATGTCGGCTTGGGTGAAAAAACAACACACCATCAAAGTTACTTCACTCACATCCCGCATCCAAAAGTTGGAATATAAACAAAAATCCCATCCCTCGTCAACTCTAACAGCCGAGTTAATAGAGACACGTAGGCAACTCCGCACTACGCTTCTACTTAAAGTCCAAAAAGATATGACCAGATCTAAAGCCCAATTTTACTCAATGGGGGATAGAGCGGGCAAATTATTGGCTAGACGAGTCCGCAAACGCATGGCCACCACTAAAATAGCTTACTTATTGGATTCCAATGGGTCTAAAATAAGACACCCCATAAAAATTGTTGATCAGTTTAAAACGTATTACGAATCTCTATATAATCTAAAAACAGATTCCACCACCCGGCAACCCACAAAAACAATAATTAATAAATTCTTAGATAGGGCCACTCTACCTTTTTTGAATCCACAACAAATCGACCAATTAAATAATCCCATAACTGAAGTAGAGGTCCAAGAGGCCATTCAAACATCCAAAAAACACACAGCCCCTGGCCCAGACGGCTATACATATAAATATTACAACTCCTTTTCCCAATTATTGATTCCATATTTAGCTAAAATGTTTCGATTATGGCAAGACAGAGGTAAAATAAAAGAGGAGGGACTACAAGCTGTGATCACTACCCTCCCCAAACCAGGCAAACCCCCCACAACCCCGAGCAACTTCCGGCCGATAGCTTTATTAAATTGTGACACTAAATTGTTCGCCAAGATCCTGGCCACTCGACTCATGAAAGTACTTCCTGACCTGGTGGGTAAAGACCAGGTGGGCTTCATTCCGGGTCGTCAGGCCAGGGATGCCACAAGACGACTAATAAATCTGCTGGAGATCATGGAGAGGGGGGGCGCCCCCGGTGCACTACTCTCACTCGACGCAGAAAAAGCGTTTGATAGAGTGCACTGGGGGTTCCTCAGTGAAGTCCTGGATAGGTTCCATATAGTGGGGAGGTTTAGGGACTCCATAATGTCCTTATACTCATCACCTTCAGCCTTAGTCCGTGCCTCTGGCTTTACATCATCAAAATTTGACATTACTAATGGCACACGACAGGGCTGTCCCCTCTCTCCATTGATCTTTGCCCTGGTTATGGAGCCCTTGGCATCCATAGTGCGCAACACGGCGGAGGTCTCGGGGGTGTGGGTAGGACCAGTAGAACATAAAATCAATCTATATGCAGATGATGTGATATTCACGTGTACCCATATTAAACAAACTGTCCCTGCCTTAATGAATATCTTGGAAGAATTCGCAGCAGCCTCATATTATAAACTCAACTTAACCAAATCCTCCTTCTTCCCGGTAAACATTCCAACAAACGATCAATTACTGTTGCGCCATACGATGCCTTTCATTTGGATCTCCCGAAGCTTTACATATTTGGGTATCCAAATCTCCCACACTAAAAATATAGTTAAATTAAATGCCGATCTTCTAATTAAAGAACTGCGCTCTTTGATACAATCATATTCCCCCATGCTATTATCGTGGATTGCCAGAATTCAAATTACCAAAATGATCCTATTTCCAAAAATATTATACTTCCTCCGTTGCATTCCGATACATTTTCCCAGAAAGATCCTTAACCTTTTCCAATCCACGTTAAGCAAATTCATTTGGTTAAATAAACCACATAGAGTTAGCTCCACAACATTGACGCTACCAACCAATATGGGAGGGATGGGTGCCCCTAACATACACCTTTATTACAGAGCGGTTAACTTGGAGATTTCACAATTATGGTGGATCACCAACTCTGAAACAAATTCCTTGCCCTATGGCTTCAAATAGAATCCTGGTATGCCCCACAATGTTCTACTCG
>JARQOC010000002.1:332311087-332326761 GCA_033576535.1 Allobates femoralis | reverse complement strand
CTTGTTACGTGTAACTAGTATCTGAGACAGAAGCTGAGGTGAGGGGGAGATTTTATTTGCCGCTTCTAGCCGCTGGTCCACTCCTTTTGAAGCCGTTCTCTCCTCCATTTTGTCTGGACTGCTTTTTGGTGGAGGAGGCCGCGGAGGACCACCTTATGTGCATACCACAGCGAGTCGTCCGCGACCTCCTTGTTGTCGTTTAAAAGGAAATAGTCTCGGATTTTTGTTTCCACTTCCTCAGTGACCTCTCGGTCTGTTAGAAGACCTACATTAAGTCTCCAGTGCCGGGGAGCACCACCCCCCACCTCCAGTCCCACCTCCAAGATGATCGGGGCGTGGTCCGACCATGTGATCACACCCAGCCCCAATGATCTGCAGCTCTCCAGGGCCGCATCGTTGACCAAAAAGTAGTCAATCCTAGTGCATGTTTTGTGTACATGCGAGAAGAAAGAGTAATACCTCTCCTCTGCATGTTGATATCTTCAAACGTCGAGGAGGTAGAACTCCCAGCACAACTGCCCTAACGACCCTCCCCGCCTCAATGAGGAGGAGGAATCTAAGCGAGGTTCCATGACCATATTGAAGTCACCAGCGATCAACAGTTTGCCTGTCAAATTCTTACTTATAATCCCAAACACTAACCTCGCAAATTTAATTTGCCCAATGTTGGGGGCGTAGACACTCGCTATTGTGTAGGAGGAGCCACCTATATCACAAATTACTATTACATACCGTCCCGCTGGGTCCGAAATCACGTTTAGCAGTTGGAACTGGACCGAATGTTTAATCAAAATGCATACCCCCGACTTTTTATCTGTGAAGTTTGCATGGAAGGTATGTGGGTAGTTACTATGGTGAAGCTTGACATTATCCCCTCCAGCAAGTGGGTCTCTTGTAGACATACCACGTCAGCCTGTGATGCTTGGATCTCCCGCCACAAATAGGAGCGTTTAGCAGGGGAATTCAGCCCCTTGACATTAAGGGACACAAATTTGAGGGACATTGCAAATGGGAGCCGAGACATTATCAACGTCCCCCCGGGCCAGAGAGGGCAGCGTCCGTGATCAGAAGGAGCGGCAAAAAGAAAGAAAGAAGAAAAGGGCAGACTGGGAGTAGCTTGAAAAGTGAATTAGGTGGGGAGTATTAAGAGACCAGAGGGGAAAAAGTCGCAAGGATTCAGGAAAGGGGTAGGGTAGGAAAGGAAACACGCGAGAAGAAACAGGAGGGTAAAAAATACACAGGGGAATAAACAAACACCTGAGTAAACAGGTACCGGTATCCCAGGGTGTAGGATACGAATACAGGGGGTTTTGACCCTCTGAGCTCCATCCACCCAGTGCAACAAGCACCAGTCTCGAAATGTCCGGAAGGAGCTTGGATCAACGTCGGGCCCAGACAAAGTCATTAAAGAGCTTGTCAGAGGAGACCAGAAAACAGATTAGCCTCATGTCGTTCAAGCGACCCCTTCTTCTTCCGGAACCATGTTATCGTTGCAGTCAGCCTTCCGTGGTGGAGAGTTTTGTGGAGTAGGGGAAGTGAGGCGCCACTCTTTCAAGTACTTTCTTAGCAGGGTGGGGGATCAAAAGGAGTGCCGTTGTTCTTTGTATCGAAAATTGACAGTCACCGGCAAACCCCAGCTGTACAAAATCCCCTTTTCTCTAAGGACCTTGCAGCTGGAGGCAACGTTTCTGCATCTGGACAGGGTTCTGGGGGACAGGTCTGGAAATATCGTGACTCCCATTGAACGGGTCTGGTAGGGGAGAGCCTCTTCTCATTCTCTGCAATAGACTGTCGGTAACACCCGTTCGCACCAGGCAGACCAGTATATGTCTTGGTACTCCCTCAGGGAGATTCACCGGTTTTGGGATGCGGTATGCTTTATCTATTGTTAAGTCTTTTCTGGGGGTATCCGTGAGAGCCGTAGTGAGGAAGTCCATAACCAGATTGTACACATCCAAGCATGTCTCCGTCTCTGCCAGGTGTAATCTTGAAGTTATTTCTCCTTAATTTGTCTTCCAAATAGCACAGCGTGGCATTCACTGTCCCCATCTCCCTATCCAAATCAGCGTGTCTGTCTGCCAGGTCGTTGTGAGACTTTGCAAAGTCGCCCATTTTCTCCTCCAGGAGTAATGTCCTTTCAGACAATGCTCCCAGGTCCTCCCTCAGGATCCCTATGAGCTCCCTCATATCCTCCATTATGGAGCGCCGCAATGATACCAGAAAGGATCTCAGCATTCCCTGAGTCACCGGTGTGCTCTCCTCGCTCTCTGTGTCCCATCTTGCTGTATCATGAGGAGAGCAGGCTCCCATGTGTGGGGGAGGAAGCTGGCTTTCTGGAGCCGCCGCCATCTTAGGAGGGGATGAGTGCTGGGGCTCTGTGCCAAAGTAGTCTGTGACTCTATTCTCAGCCGGGTGGTTTTTGGGGGCCGTTCTCGGCATGTCCGGGCGCTCCTGGTGTATTCAACAACCTGATGCCGCCAAGCAGGGATCTAGTGGGGCCGCGGGGTTGCCGTTATTCCAGTCTCTTCTAAGGAGTTCTCTCAGTATGTGACCGGCGCCATCAGCAGCAGGACACGCCCCCCAGCTTATCATTGTTTATTTATCATTATTTAAATGCATCAAAGCAGTCAACGAAGCAAACGGACTGAGGGCTTGGTCTAATATAATGGGACGTACTTTTCATCCAATCAATAGTGTATCTTAAGTTTGCTGCCAAATTGTACCATCCTATATCTGGGAAGTTTATTCCCCCTTCCTCTCTCCGAGCCTGCAATTTCGTCAGCCCGATTCTTGATCTCTTCCCAGTACCCCAAATAAACATTCTAAAAGCTTTGTTTAGTGTGTGTGTGTATGTCTGCTTTACAGAGTAGTAGGGACAATGTTTGAAAGATGTTCATTAATTTAGGGAAAATTATCATTTTTATTAAGTGGCAACGTCCTGAAAATGACAGCGAGAAGTGTTTCCATGATGTCAATAATTGGAGTATTGAAGTTATAAGGGGCTTAATGTTTAATTTGTATAAAGTATTTAAGTCTGCCGGGATAAGAACCCCTAAATACTTTATAGATGAGTTGCACCATTTGAAAGGAATGGATTTAGTCTGTCTCCCCTTCTCCGAGAATGCCAAAGCTTCTGATTTATTGTAGTTTATTTTAAAACCAGAACATCCACTGTAATTCTCTATGATTTTCATTATTATGGGTATCTCTCTCTCGGGATTCGAGATGAACCACAGGACATCGTCTGCAAAGGCTGCTATTGTTTAAGCCACCCCCCGATCTCTATGCCTCTATAGTCTACGGAATTTTGGAAGGTTCTAACCAGCGGATCTAGAACTAGATCGAACAGGAGAGGCGACAGTGGACACCCCTGTCTTGTACCTCTTTGAATCCTAAATTGTGACGTAAAAGTACCGTTTATGGCCAGCCTGGACATTGGTTCATGATATATACTTTTAATAGCACTACACAACCATGGTCCAAACTCTGTCAGGGTCAGGATCTCTAACAAGTAGTCCCATGACACCCTGTCAAATGCTTTATCAGCGTCCAGGCTGGCCACAATCGCGCTCCCCCCCTCATCCTCTCATGTGAAATTACTCCCAATGCTGTACGTATATTATAAGTTATAGATTTCCCGTGAACGAATCCAATTTGTTGGGATGAAATTATGGAGGGAACTCTATTTGCCAATAATTTTATGAGTATTTTAAAATCTGAGTTCAGTACGGAGATCGGTCTATATCCCTCCACCTTTAAGGGGTCTTTGCCTGGTTTCGGAAGTACTATAACATCCGCATCTGTGAATCCACCCAACCACACGTCCATTTTCAACCCAGCCCTCACCCACCTCTTCAACCTATCACTTACCACTGGTGCCTTCCCCTCGGCTTTCAAACACGTCCTAATCACGCCCATCCTTAAAAAACCCTCCCTCGACCCTACCTCTGTCTCCAACTATCGCCCCATATCTCTTCTCCCATTCGCCTCTAAGCTACTTGAACAGCACGTCCACTCTGAACTGTCCTCTCACCTCTCCTCCTGCTCCCACTTCCACCGCCTACAGTTCGGCATCCGACCCCTCCACTCTACCGAAACAGTCCTGACCAAAGTCACCAACGACCTACTGACCGCCAAGAACAAACGCCACTACTCCATCCTCCTCCTTGACCTGTCTGCTTCCTTTGACACGGTTGACCATTCCCTTCTTCTCTGGATCCTAGAATCCCTCAGCATCACCCACCTTGCCCTCTCTTGGATCTCCTCATACCTAGCAGACCGCACCTTCAATGTCTCCCAATCCCACACCTCCTCCTCGCCCTACCCCCTTTCTGTCGGAGTCCCCCAAGGTTCGGTCCTGGGACCACTACTTTTCTCCATATACACTCTCGGCCTAGGGCAACTCATTGAGTTCCATGGCCTCCAGTACACCTCTATGCCGACGACACCCAAATCTACTTGTCCGGCCCCGACATCACCTCCCTACTCTCCAAAATCCCACAATACCTTTCCGCCATCTCATCCTTTTTCTCTGCTCGCTTCCTTAAACTCAACATGGACAAAACTGAATTCATAGTCTACCCCCAAGAAATTCCCCCCACTTCCCAACCTATCTATCTGCATCAATGACTGCGCCCTCTCCCCAGTCTCCCAAGCCAAGTGCCTCGGGGTAATCCTTGACTCCTCCCTATCCTTCAAGCCCCACATCGAAGCCATCACCACATCCCTCCGGCTCCAGCTTAGAAACATCTCACGGATCCGCTCCTTCCTTACCCACGACACCGCTAAAACACTTATTCATACACTTATCATCTCCCGCCTTGACTACTGCAACCTCCTTCTCACTGGCCTCCCAGCCAACTCCCTCACACCTCTCCAATCTATCCTCAACTCCGCTGCCCGACTAATCCATATGTCCTCCCGCTACGCCCCTGTCTCCCCCCTCTGCCAAGCCCTTCACTGGCGCCCCGCCTCCAAGAGATCCCAGTTCAAAACACTAGCCATGGCATACAAAGCGATACACAACCTGTCCCCACCATACATCTCTGCCCTGGTCTCCCGATACCTACCCTCACGCAACCTCCATTCCTCCCAAGAACTCCTCCTCTGCTACCCCCTCATCTCCTCTTAGCACAACCGCAATCAGGACTTCGCCTGGGCATCTGCCATACTCTGGAACTCCCTGCCCCAACACGTCAGACACTGTCCGACCCTGAGAAGCTTCAAGTGTCACCTGAAGACTCACCTATTCCGTCAAGCCTACAACCTGCCATGAGACCCAGGTGACCGCCTCATAACTGACACTCCCCCAGCCTACTGTATCACACCCGCCTCTTATAGATTGTGACCCTTGTGGACAGGGTCCCCTCATCTCCTGTACCTGTATGTCCTGATTGTCTAGAGTTATTGTAATTGTGCTTGTCTCCCCTATCGTCATGTAAAGCGCCATGGAACCTAATGGCGCTATATAAATAAATAATAATAATAAAAATCTGGAGCACGCCCTCCCTCTATCATTTGATTAAAGATGTTGCATAGGTGAGAACTAACCAGTCTCCCATGAGTCTGTAGTACTCGTTACTATACCCATCTGGGCCGGGGGCCTTAGATATCTTTAAAGTACTGATGGTCTGTGTTACCTTCGCAACCGTCACCTGAGAATTAATTAGTCGTCTTTTCTCGTCCGTCAATTTAGGCACTGTCTATGTTGTCAAAAAATCAGAGATGGCGTTTACTTTCACCGGTTCTGCCTTATAAAGATTTTCAAAGAATGTCTTAAATTCCTCATTAGAAAATATAAAGGGAGACAAACGAGGCGCAAATAGTGCCCTATCACCGATGTTTAGTGAAAGGTGCGTGTGAAAATACAGGTGCACTAACCTGTACCAGTTGTGATCCCCACAACTGGTTAGTAGGCGTTTTGCATATTAGAGCTGCTGCTGGACCTCCACCACCACTTCACACGTGGGAAGAGAATCAGGTATCAGGATATAGGTGTCCACGGTCCGCGCTGCTATCACTGGAGAATTATCATTTGAGAGTTAGAGTCCATCATATGGTCATATATTTCGTTAAAGTCACCTCCCACAATTAGTGACTGTGTGCCCCAATCCGCAATTTGTTCCATCATGGATGCCTGAAAATGGGTATCTGGAATATTCGGTGCATAAACGTTAACCACTTTATACATCGTCCCTTCGATTACAAGACTGGCGCATACAAATCTGCCTGCGGGGTCTGCCACCACATCTACCATCTTATGTTTGATGCTATTGTTAATCAGGATAACCACCCCTCGTTGTTTTTTAGAGTATGAGGCCTCTGACCATACTGTAAATTTTTTGCTTCGAAGCAATGGATGATTGCCCCTGATCCAGTGAGTCTCCTAGAGGAGGACTATATGAAAATTCTTTTGGTGTAATTCAAGACCTTTTTCCTTTTTATTGGGGAAGTTAACCCATTGACATTCCATGAGCACCACTGGACAGACGCCAACTCATCCACCCCAATATTAGGTAATTTGAATAAGATAAATTTATATAGAAAGTTTAAATGGGACCTCCACCTATCCCAGCGAGTAGGTCGATAGGTCACCAGGGTTGGTTGATACCTTTGCTGACTGCAGAGAACTTCCTCCCCTCCCTCCCCCTCCCACAACTTTTGTAGTAGTAACAATATATACATCAACAATGAAAACCTTGAAAACAGCATAAACCTTAAAGACCGTCCATTCTCATCTGGACCTCACCTTTTCTGGTATATAATATGTTCCGGCCACTGTGGCTGGTATGATCATGGTGACTTGATAGCCTCCTGCAGACAGCTCAAGGCCTTTTGAGGGTCAGTGAAGACCCTGTTTTTCCCTGCCAATGAGAACCGCAGTGTTGCCGGGTAGTTCAGGCCAAAACGGATATCATTGTCTATCCACATTTTACATGCTGGTTGAAATGCTCTACGTTTGGCCGTCACCACTGCCGAATAGTCCTGGAACATTAGAATCCTGTGATTTTGATAAAGGAGTTTTTTCTTCTTCTTGTAGGCATTGAGCAGACGTAGCTTGTCCTGATAATCCAGAACTTTGAATAAAAGAGGTCTTGGTCCTTCTTTTTCCCCCGACTTTGGTGGACCTAGTCTATGTGCTCTCTCTACTGCAATCTTTGCAGAGTCTAACTGGATATCAAGGGCCTGTGGTAGACATTGAGATGCTATGTGTAAAAGCAGTCCCACCAGCTTTAAATTATTACGACGAGACCTGTTTTCAAGGTCATCCATTTTATTATGTACAGTGTTGGCCAAAAGTATTGACACCCCTGCAATTCTGTCAGATAATACTCAGTTTCTTCCTGAAAATGATTGCAATCACAAATTCTTTGGTATTATTATCTTCATTTAATTTGTCTTCAATGAAAAAACACAAAAGAGATTGAAGCAAAAAGCAAAATATTGGTAATTTCACACAAAACTCCAAAAATGGGCCAGACAAAAGTATTGGCACCCTCAGCCTAATACTTGGTTGCACAACCTTTAGCCAAAATAACTGCAATCAACCGCTTCTGGTAACCATCAATGAGTTTCTTACAATTCCCTGCTGGAATTTTAGACCATTCTTCTTTGGCAAACTGCTCCAGGTCCCTGATATTTGAAGGGTGCCTTCTCCAAACTGCCATTTTTAGATCTCTCCACAGGTGTTCTATGGGATTCAGGTCTGGACTCATTGCTGGCCACCTTAGAAGTCTCCAGTGCTTTCTCTCAAACCATTTTCTAGTGCTTTTTGAAGTGTGTTTTGGGTCATTGTCCTGCTGGAAGTCCCATGACCTCTGAGGGAGACCCAGCTTTCTCACACTGGGCCCTACATTATGCTGCAAAATTTGTTGGTAGTCTTCAGACTTCATAATGCCATGCACACGGTCAAGCAGTCCAGTGCCAGAGGCAGCAAAGCAACCCCAAAACATCAGGGAACCTCCGCCATGTTTGACTGTAGGGACCGTGTTCTTTTCTTTGAATGCCTCTTTTTTCTCCTGTAAACTCTATGTTGATGCCTTTGCCCAAAAAGCTCTACTTTTGTCTCATGTGACCAGAGAACATTCTTCCAAAACGTTTTAGGCTTTCTCAGGTAAGTTTTGGCAAACTCCAACCTGGCTTTTTTATATCTCGGGGTTAAGAAGTGGAGTCTTCCTGGGTATCCTACCATACAGTCCCTTTTCATTCAGACGCCGACGGATAGTACGGGTTGACAGTGTTGTACCCTCGGACTGGAGGGCAGCTTGAATTGTTTGGATGTTAGTCGAGGTTCTTCATCCACCATGCGCACAATCTTCCATGCACAATGTGGTACAGAGGACAGAGGTTGAGTCAACTTTAATCCATGTCAACTGGCTGTAAGTGTGATTTAGTTATTGCCAACACCTGTTAGGTGCCACAGGTAAGTTACAGGTGCTGTTAATTACACAAATTGGAGAAGCATCACATGATTTTTCTAACAGTGACAATACTTTTGTCCACCCCCTTTTTTATGTTTGGTGTGGAATTATATCCAATTTGGCTTTAGGACAATTCTTTTTGTGTTTTTTCATAGAAGACAAATTAAATGAAGATAATAATACCAAAAAATTTGTGATTGCAATCATTTTCAAGAAGAAAGTGAGTATTATCTGACAGAATTGCAGGGGTGTCAATACTTTTGGCCACAACTGTATACATCACTCTGCAATTACAGCAGTATACAAGGTGATACTAGTACAGGAACCATAAAGTGCATGGCTGAGCAATTGTCAATATGCAAATATAGTCAACTAGCTGTGAGCCCGATGCAAATGCATCGGGATTCTAGAACGTGCATAAATTTGCTTATAATAGTTATAGCTGGTCTGAGTACTTTTTGGGGGGGTGTGAGAACTTTTTGGGGGGGTGTTGAATACTTTTTGGGGGGTGTTCAATACTTTTTGGGGGGTGCTCAATACTTTTTGGGGGGTGTTGAATACTGTTTGGGGGGGTATTAGATTAATTTTTTTAAATTAATTAGTTAATGTAAGTAATATATTAATTTTATATATTATTTTTTTTGTTGTTTTTTATTATTATGTTTTATTTTATTGTGTATTATTTATATTATTATTTTTTTTTTTTTTTAGTATTTTTATTATTATTAAAGTTAAAAAACCGCACTTGCTGCACCTGCCGCAAGTCCCCCTATACTTTCTATGGGGATTACCGCAACCGCGCCGCAACCGTTACACTTGCGGCGCGGTTGCGGTAATCCCCATAGAAAGTATAGGGGTACTTGCAGCAGGTGCGGCGGCTGAGGTAGCGACTCGCAATGGCCTCGCGGCCATTGCTCGCGCTACCTCAGCGGTAAATCGCTAAGTTTGTGGCCGAGCCTATGGTTCTATTTTCGGCCAGCGACTCGCTGAGTAAAACAGCTGAGTGTGAGTGCTGAAGATCCGATACATTCATGAGCCTAATGAGCGGCTGAACCTGTGGGGATTAGTGCTTTGCTGGGCTAAACCTGAATGGTGCACAGGGGGTTAATCACATGTCAGGTCTGTGTGTGAGTGAAGATGTGCTGATTGACTCACTGGGTTGCAGCTGGGAGTGAGTAGGCTGGATAGGAACCTGCCAGGTGTCTGAGTGAGGAGAGGATGATTCAGAAGTTCAGAGCACTGCCATGTGAAGAGGTGCTGGAAGTGATCCGTCCTCAGTGGGTAAGTGATGGGAGCCTACCAGCTGATGTGTGCATGGCAGCCAGTGTCCAAAGGCCAGGCGGTCACAGCTGACTTTGGGACATTGAGGGGGGGGGGCTGTGCGGCCATTGAGGGGAGGGGGGGGGCTGTGCGGCCATTGAGGGGAGGGGGGGGGGCTGTGCGGCCATTGAGGGGGGGGGCTGTGCGGCCATTGAGGGGGGGGGCTGTGCGGCCATTGAGGGGAGGGGAGGGGGGGCTGTGCGGCCATTGAGGGGAGGGGGGGGGCTGTGCGGCCATTAAGGGGAGGGGGGCTGTGCGGCCATTGAGGGGAGGGGAGGGGGGCTGTGCGGCCATTGAGGGGAGGGGGGGGGCTGTGCGGCCATTGGGGGGCGGGGGGCTGTGCGGCCATTGAGGGGGGGGCTGTGCGGCCATTGAGGGGGGGTGGCTGTGCGGCCATTGAGGGGAGGGGGGGGCTGTGCGACCATTGAGGGGAGGGGGGGGGGCTGTGCGGCCATTGAGGGGAGGGGGGGGGCTGTGCGGAGTAGTAGTAGTAGTAGTAGTAGTAGTAGTAGTAGTAGTAGTAGTAGTAGATCCCCAGTCCCCATACAAAGTATAGGGAGCCGTGCTGTGATAGCGACTCGCATGGATCCCCATGCAAAGTATAAGGGGACTTGCGGCGGCTGACGTAGCGACTCGCAATGGCCTCGCGGCCATTGCTCGCGCTACCTCAGCGGTAAATCGCTAACTCTGTAGCCGGGCCTCTGGTTCTATTTTCGGCCAGCGACTCGCAATGGCCGCTTTGCGGCCATTGCTCGCGCGTGGTGACGTCACATAGTGACATAGCCACGGCGTTTTCGGGGGCCGACACGAAAATGCCTACGGCAATTATAGAGTAGATTACACATAGTAAGCAGCATTTCAATATGACAAAAAGCACTAAATAAAACCACTGGAATCTGCTGATATCCCCAAGTTTGCAATTGCTGAGTAAACATGTAGTATGCATTAAATCATCATACCCATAATGAGAGAGCCCCGACATGTGTTTCCCTGTTTTTTTTCAGGGGGCTGTGGTGCAAGTGTGAGGGAGTCTGGGCAATTCATGGGCTTACCCTTTCTGTATACCCTGTGAGTTGTATGTATTGGCACTGTGTGTCTTCAATCTCCCTTGTCTGCCTGACCTGTCCTGTTTACAATTGTTACAGAACCAAACCCTTGTCTGTTGCACTGCACTTTTATTAAATTTTGTACTTTAAATGGAACCTGACCCCTCCAAATCACCCCCAACCCTATTAATACCTGTCCCTGCACCATGACAGATCATTATTAGTGGTCCTTTTCTGTAAAAAAAAGCGCTCTGTAACATTGGAATAATCAACAATATACACTTACAAATCTGAGACTTCTTGGCTTTGAATAAGTCTCAGAGGGCGTCCCCTGTGAGACTCTAAGCCCTCCCTAGGTGCTCATTTTCACGCCCCGAATAATCCACCCTCTCTCTGTCTGTGCTGCTGTGATGTGGAGCTGAAGGCAGGACTAATGATTTGCATTCTGTTAGTGATAGAGAGGGGGGAGGGTAAAGCCTGAACAAGCAAAGCAAACAGACAGAGAGGGGCTGGATCCTGGAGCTGCAAAACAACACGCCCCAAGGGTTAAAGAATATAGCCCCTACTAATTATAATCACTAATGAGTGAGTATTAAAATGTTTTTCTGCACTTTCACAGGATGCTTTTAGGAGAGAAAAGAAGTGTGAGATTAGTGATGGGATGGTGCAGGTACATGTTTTGGTAGCTTAGGAGGCGTTCTGGAGGTGACAGGATCCCTTTAACTGCATACAAACTTGTAGTTTGGCTCGATTTATGGGATGCATTTGTACATAACATTGGTCATTGGTTTCATACCACACGCATCACCCTCACACAACACATGTATCACCTTACACACCACATGCATCCCCCTCACACACCACATGCATAACTCTCACACATGCATCACCCTCACACACCACATGCATCACCCTCACAGATGCATCACCCTCACACATCACATGCATAACCCTCACACATGCATCACCCTCACACATCAGACACATCACTCTCACTTGCATCACTTTCACACACATCACCCTCACACGCATCACCCTCACACACTACACTCATAACTCTGAAACATGCATCACCCTCACACACCACATGCATAACTCACACATTCATCACCCTCACACACCACATGCATAACTCACACATGCATCACCCTCAAACATCACATGCATAACTCACACATGCATCACCCTCACACATTACACGCATAACTCTCACACATGCATCACCCTCACACATCACACGCATAACTCTCACACATCCATCACCTCACACATCACACGCATAACTCACACATGCATCACCCTCACACATCACACGCATAACTCTCACACATGCATCACCCTCACACACCACACACATAACTCACACATGCATCACCCTCACACATCACACGCATAACTCACACATGCTTCACCTTCACACATCACACGCATAACTCTCACACATGCATCACCCTGACACATCACACGCATAACTCTCACACATGCATCACCCTCACACAGGGCTGCCACTAGGAATTTCGGGGCCCCTGACTGCCAAAATTTTGGGGCCCCCTGTGACTCTGCCCAGCCTCCACCCCCTGAGACTCAGCCCAGCCTCCACCCATGCTCCGCCTCCACCCAAACATACGTTATATATATAGTGAAAAATTGGAACAGCACCAAAAATGACCTCAATTTATGTGCAAAGCTTTCCCAACTAGCAATCGAGATGGCTCCTTACAACAGAGTAAATATAGGAAAAACAGCACAAAAAAATAGAACAAAGTGGACTGTAGCACCCAATGCGTGGGCACTTCATTGGGCTATAAGGTCCACTCTTTTCTATTTTTTTTGTGCTGCTTTTCCTTTTTTTTTACTCTCTCTCTGATATATCTATAATTATACACACACACACACACACACACTTGAGACCGCTGTGGGTTGATTCATGATTCGCTGACCTCTCATCTTCATCGTGCGCTCTGTCCTTGGCTCGGCCTCAGCGTTGACAGCCTCAGGCGGTTCCTCCTGCGCCGGAGCCTCAGTGATCTTGACTTTCTGATCTTCAGAGTGAGCGGCAGCGTCTGTGGATCGGGGTCAGATCCTGTCACCTCATCAGATTCTCCAAGCACTACAAGGGAGGGTAACAGACTATGATGTTATCATCAGGGGAGGGACCTGGACCACCCCCACACAAACATCTGCCATGCCCCTGAGCTGACAACACAAAGCCCCAGATGAGAGGTGAACAGACGGCAGAATGTCTAACAGAGAAATCTGGAGGACAGAAGGGAGACGGAGGAGAAAGAACAGAGGGAGACAGAGGAGCAAGAACAGAGGAAGACTGAGGGGAAAGAGGACAGGAGGGGGATGAAGGAGAAGAGGGCAGAGGGAGATGGAGGGGAAAGAGGACAGGAGGGAGATGGAGGGGAAAGAGGACAGGTGGGGGACGGAGGAGAAAGAGGGCAGAGGTAGATGGAGGGGAAAGAGGACAGGACAAAGACTGAGGGGAAAGAGGACAGGAGGGGGATGGAGGAGAAGAGGACAGAGGGAGACAGAGGGGAAAGAGGACAGGAGGGAAGACTGAGGGGAAAGAGGGCAGAGGGAAGACTGAGGGGAAAGAGGACAGGAGGAAGACTGAGGGGAAAGAGGACAGGACGGAGACTGAGGGGAAAGAGAACAGGACGGAGACTGAGGGGAAAAAGGACAGGAGGGGGACGGAGAGGAAAGAGGACAGGAGGGGGACGGAGAGGAAAGAGGACAGGAGGGGGACGGAGAGGAAAGAGGACAGGAGGGAGACGGAGAGGAAAGAGGACTGGAGGGGGATGGAGAGGAAAGACGACAGGAGGGGGACGGAGAGGAAAGACAACAGTGTGCTGGAGGGCCCGGCTCCCTGTGTGCTGGGGGGGCCCAGCTCCCTTTGTGCTGGGGGACCCCCTTCTCCCCCTCTCCTAACCTGTGTGCAGCTGTGTGGCAGAAGCGATCATGCCCTGAGCGCCGCCCTCTGCCTTACCTCTGGGGCCCCACGAGCGCTGCTCCCACACACCGCAGTCTCGGGGCTCAGGGGCCCTGAGAGTGGTGCCCACACCTCAGCCTCGGGGCTCAGGGGCCCAAGAGTTGCCCCCACACACCTCAGCCTCGGGGCTCAGGGGCCCCTGAGAGTGGCTCCCACACCTCTGCCTCAGGGCTCAGGGGCCCCTGAGAGTGGCTCCCACACCTCTGCCTCGGGGCTCAGGGGCCCGAGAGCTGCACTCACACACTTCAGCCTCGGGGCCCCTGATTGCAGCCCCCACACCATCCTCGGGGCCCCCTTAGCGCTGCTCCCCCCCTCTTCATTGTCACTTTACAGGCGGCACCACACTGCAGTCACTGATCTCCGCCTCCGCCTGTCATGCGTAGTGTGACGCTGCTGGTGCCGCAGTCTATTTCCTGTGTGGGCGGCGCCGGCAGCGTCACACTACACATGACAGGCGGAGATCAGTGACTGCAGTGCGGTGCAGTGCCGCCGGTAAAGTGACAATGGAGAGGGGAGGGGGGAGGCAGCACTAAGGGGGCCCTGAGGATGGTGTGGGGGCAGCGGTCAGGGGCCCCCAAGTATACAGGGAGGGATTGTGGTTTACACAGTCACTTACTTCAAAGCTGCAGCTCCTCCAGCCAGTGTGCAGGGCTGACAGGCTGTGGCTCCTCAAGTGGGACTTTTCTGCGATGCTGCAAGTAAACAGTTTCAGGCAAGTGTGAGCTTACTGGGTACTTTACTTTAGGTCTTTCCAGGACAACAGTTCACAATTTAGAGTTACAATTCTTTCAGCTCTTTCCAGTTCACACAATTTACACTTCAGCATTGCTCCGGGTTACTCAAACTGTGCAGCTCTTCTGTGTTGCTCCCTCAAAGTCCTTTCAGGCCCTTCTCTCAGTATTAACTTAGTACATCACACACGGGTTCGGTCTGGTCGTCGCTGACTCACGGATGAATATGTTTCCCTTGCAGTCAGGGTCACCACTCCTAGTATGACAACTGTGTTCCTAGTCCGTGGTGGAAAGTTTGGCTGCAGGTCATAAAGCACCTGCCCCACACCGGTGTGTCTCGTGATTAGGGTCCGGAATCCCCGGTCACTTCTTCAGAGCCAGTTCTCTGGTGTTGGCCTAGCCCTCCAGGGTCCCAGGTTCCGGGCCCTTGTCCTCCCACCTTCCTCAGCTGTGGGGTCTCTTTCAGTCTTTCCCCTTCCCTTCACTTCCAGGCTGTGATAGGCTTTCTCTCCTAGGGTCTGTGCCTCTCCGGATTCGGGGTAACTGGCCCTCATCAGTGTAGTGTGTGTAGATAGCAAGTTCCCAGACCTTGTCTTAGTCCACATTTGAGCATAATTTTTGCCACAGGGCTATTTTTCTCTGCCCATATATAATTTTTTTTTTAGTGATATACATAACTAATCAGCCAGGACATTTTTTTTCTGTCAAGTTTCCAGCACCCTGCTCAGTATTGCAAACCCACTGATCAGATTTTTTAGTTGTTTTTTAAACACAATTTTTTTGTGAAACAAAATAGTGTAGATTTAAGGAAAGCATAATCTGTGGTAAAACAAAATACTGTAATAATAAGCTTATACCAGTATATTCTTCTGAAATTTACTGCAGTATTTCTTTTTTTCTACTAAAACATAGGATTAGTTAGCATGAGTTGCAAGTGTCAAGCCCCAGGCCCTGGGGTACTCGGGTTTCAGGCTCGGAAGGGTTTGCGGGGATGTCACGGGTGGTGGTGCCTGAGCCCGTGGCCTAGGTGACACTTCAATAGAGGGGTTATGTACAAGGAAAAAGAGTTTGTTGTTTGACGCCACCAGTAGTACCTGGTGATGGCTCACCAGCGCTGCCACAGTCCTCCGGAGGGCGATGGTATTGCGGCAAGGATGGCAAA
>JARQOC010000002.1:332288481-332310987 GCA_033576535.1 Allobates femoralis | reverse complement strand
TTGGTCTTGGTTTCATACCACACGCATCACCCTCACACAACACATGTATCACCTTACACACCACATGCATCCCCCTCACACACCACATGCATAACTCTCACACATGCATCACCCTCACACACCACATGCATCACCCTCACAGATGCATCACCCTCACACATCACATGCATAACCCTCACACATGCATCACCCTCACACATCAGACACATCACTCTCACTTGCATCACTTTCACACACATCACCCTCACACGCATCACCCTCACACACTACACTCATAACTCTGAAACATGCATCACCCTCACACACCACATGCATAACTCACACATTCATCACCCTCACACACCACATGCATAACTCACACATGCATCACCCTCAAACATCACATGCATAACTCACACATGCATCACCCTCACACATTACACGCATAACTCTCACACATGCATCACCCTCACACATCACACGCATAACTCTCACACATCCATCACCTCACACATCACACGCATAACTCACACATGCATCACCCTCACACATCACACGCATAACTCTCACACATGCATCACCCTCACACCACCACACACATAACTCACACATGCATCACCCTCACACATCACACGCATAACTCACACATGCTTCACCTTCACACATCACACGCATAACTCTCACACATGCATCACCCTGACACATCACACGCATAACTCTCACACATGCATCACCCTCACACAGGGCTGCCACTAGGAATTTCGGGCCTGACTGCCAAATTTTGGCCCCCTGTGACTCTGCCCAGCCTCCACCCCCTGAGACTCAGCCCAGCCTCCACCCATGCTCCGCCTCCACCCAAACATACGTTATATATATAGTGAAAAATTGGAACAGCACCAAAAATGACCTCAATTTATGTGCAAAGCTTTCCCAACTAGCAATCGAGATGGCTCCTTACAACAGAGTAAATATAGGAAAAACAGCACAAAAAAATAGAACAAAGTGGACTGTAGCACCCAATGCGTGGGCACTTCATTGGGCTATAAGGTCCACTCTTTTCTATTTTTTTTGTGCTGCTTTTCCTTTTTTTTACTCTCTCTCTGATATATCTATAATTATACACACACACACACACACACACTTGAGACCGCTGTGGGTTGATTCATGATTCGCTGACCTCTCATCTTCATCGTGCGCTCTGTCCTTGGCTCGGCCTCAGCGTTGACAGCCTCAGGCGGTTCCTCCTGCGCCGGAGCCTCAGTGATCTTGACTTTCTGATCTTCAGAGTGAGCGGCAGCGTCTGTGGATCGGGGTCAGATCCTGTCACCTCATCAGATTCTCCAAGCACTACAAGGGAGGGTAACAGACTATGATGTTATCATCAGGGGAGGGACCTGGACCACCCCCACACAAACATCTGCCATGCCCCTGAGCTGACAACACAAAGCCCCAGATGAGAGGTGAACAGACGGCAGAATGTCTAACAGAGAAATCTGGAGGACAGAAGGGAGACGGAGGAGAAAGAACAGAGGGAGACAGAGGAGCAAGAACAGAGGAAGACTGAGGGGAAAGAGGACAGGAGGGGGATGAAGGAGAAGAGGCGAGGAGATGGAGGGAAAGGACAGAGGAGATGGGGAAAGAGGACAGGGGGGGAGGAGGAAAAGAGGGCAGAGGTAATGAGGGGAAGAGGACGACAAGACTGAGGGGAAAGGGGACAGGAGGAGGAGGAGAGAGGACAGGGAGACTGAGGAAAGAGGAAGAGGGAAGACTGAGGAAAGAGGCAGGAAGACTGAGGGGAAAGAGAAGGGAACTGAGGGAAGAGGAGGACGGAGATGAGGAAGGAAAGACGGGACTAGGGAAAAAGGACAGAGGGGACGGAGAAGAGACAGAGGGACGGAGAGGAAGGCAGGAGGGGGACGGAGAGGAAAGAGGACAGGAGGGAGACGGAGAGGAAAGAGGACTGGAGGGGGATGGAGAGGAAAGACGACAGGAGGGGGACGGAGAGGAAAGACAACAGTGTGCTGGAGGGCCCGGCTCCCTGTGTGCTGGGGGGCCCAGCTCCCTTTGTGCTGGGGGACCCCCTTCTCTACTCCTTGCCTCTCCTACTTACCCTGGTGCAGAGCGTGTGGCAAAGCGATCGGTAGCCCTGAGATGCGCCACACCTCTGCCTTAGCCCATGGGCCCCAACAGCGGCTGATCTCCCCCACACCGCAGCCTCGGGGCTCAGGGGCCCCTGAGAGTGGCCTGCCCACACCTCAGTCTCCTAGGGGCCCCGAGTTGCCCCCACACCTCAGCCTCGGGGCTCAGGGGCCCCTGAGAGTGGCTCCCACACCTCTGCCTCAGGGCTCAGGGGCCCCTGAGAGTGGCTCCCACACCTCTGCCTCGGGGCTCAGGGGCCCGAGAGCTGCACTCACACACTTCAGCCTCAGGGCCCCTGATTGCAGCCCCCACACCATCCTCGGGGCCCCCTTAGCGCTGCCTCCCCCCCTCTTCATTGTCACTTTACAGGCGGCACCACACTGCAGTCACTGATCTCCGCCTCCGCCTGTCATGCGTAGTGTGACGCTGCTGGTGCCGCAGTCTATTTCCTGTGTGGGCGGCGCCGGCAGCGTCACACTACACATGACAGGCGGAGATCAGTGACTGCAGTGCGGTGCAGTGCCGCCGGTAAAGTGACAATGGAGAGGGGAGGGGGGAGGCAGCACTAAGTGGGCCCTGAGGATGGTGTGGGGGCAGCGGTCAGGGGCCCCCAAGTATACAGGGAGGGATTGTGGTTTACACAGTCACTTACTTCAAAGCTGCAGCTCCTCCAGCCAGTGTGCAGGGCTGACAGGCTGTGGCTCCTCAAGTGGGACTTTTCTGCGATGCTGCAAGTAAACAGTTTCAGGCAAGTGTGAGCTTACTGGGTACTTTACTTTAGGTCTTTCCAGGACAACAGTTCACAATTTAGAGTTACAATTCTTTCAGCTCTTTCCAGTTCACACAATTTACACTTCAGCATTGCTCCGGGTTACTCAAACTGTGCAGCTCTTCTGTGTTGCTCCCTCAAAGTCCTTTCAGGCCCTTCTCTCAGTATTAACTTAGTACATCACACACGGGTTCGGTCTGGTCGTCGCTGACTCACGGATGAATATGTTTCCCTTGCAGTCAGGGTCACCACTCCTAGTATGACAACTGTGTTCCTAGTCCGTGGTGGAAAGTTTAGGCTGCAGGTCATAAAGCACCTGCCCCACACCGGTGTGTCTCGTGATTAGGGTCCGGAATCCCCGGTCACTTCTTCAGAGCCAGTTCTCTGGTGTTGGCCTAGCCCTCCAGGGTCCCAGGTTCCGGGCCCTTGTCCTCCCACCTTCCTCAGCTGTGGGGTCTCTTTCAGTCTTTCCCCTTCCCTTCACTTCCAGGCTGTGATAGGCTTTCTCTCCTAGGGTCTGTGCCTCTCCGGATTCGGGGTAACTGGCCCTCATCAGTGTAGTGTGTGTAGATAGCAAGTTCCCAGACCTTGTCTTAGTCCACATTTGAGCATAATTTTTGCCACAGGGCTATTTTTCTCTGCCCATATATAATTTTTTTTTAGTGATATACATAACTAATCAGCCAGGACATTTTTTTTCTGTCAAGTTTCCAGCACCCTGCTCAGTATTGCAAACCCACTGATCAGATTTTTTAGTAGTTTTTTAAACACAATTTTTTTGTGAAACAAAATAGTGTAGATTTAAGGAAAGCATAATCTGTGGTAAAACAAAATACTGTAATAATAAGCTTATACCAGTATATTCTTCTGAAATTTACTGCAGTATTTCTTTTTTTCTACTAAAACATAGGATTAGTTAGCATGAGTTGCAAGTGTCAAGCCCCAGGCCCTGGGGTACTCGGGTTTCAGGCTCGGAAGGGTTTGCGGGGATGTCACGGGTGGTGGTGCCTGAGCCCGTGGCCTAGGTGACACTTCAATAGAGGGGTTATGTACAAGGAAAAAGAGTTTGTTGTTTGACGCCACCAGTAGTACCTGGTGATGGCTCACCAGCGCCGCCACAGTCCTCCGGAGGGCGATGGTATTGCGGCAAGGATGGCAAAGCTTCCTACAGGTGGAGCTGGTCCTCCGGGGCAGCGTAGAGAAAAGGGGAAGCTTGGAGGGGGACTTGAGGCCAGGGTAAGAAGCAGTAAGGCAGTCTATAGGGAGGCTGGGGACGGAGAGGAATAACGCACACACTCTGAAGAAAGTCTCTTTTACCTTTTACTGATGGTATTCACAGGTAAAGATGTCCAGAGCACTGTCGGGTGACTAGGTGCACAGTGAGTCTCCACAACAAGTGGGTATAAGGCCTCCTCAGGTTCCCTAATGTCGCTGAAGCCCTGTCTGTATGCAACATGACTGGCCTCCTCACTTTCTCTGGTCCTCTCTCTCCTCTTGCGCGGTCCACGGGTTACCCTCTCTGATCACTGCTGTGTGATTCCACACTACGGTGTCTGGCTCCCTCTTGCTGGGTATGCAGGGGGACCGGGTGACTGAAGTCTCCATGGTGTGCCGGGGTTTGCTGCAGTCCTAAAATGTTCCTGCAGGTGCAGACCCCCGAAGTCCGGTACGTCTTGGGTAAACTTCTTTTTTTTTAAATCAAATACTTTTTTATTGAACTTTTGGTAAACACATGTCAGTAATTTCAATGCAGCATGACATAAATACAATCATTTTAATATGAACCCCACCCTCCCCATCCCTCGGCAGCAGTACCTCCCTCCATACCCTTCACAAACCATGCAGCAAGGAACTATATGTTGTTTTCCCATAATCTGGCTTCCTCCCACATCAGCAGCTCATCCTCCCTCCCGCACACCTCTCAGAACATACAGCAGATCTCACAATCCTTTAAACTGAATCCATGGTCCCCATATGATGTCATGCAGGGAATGCTTCCCTCTCTTTTCATAGATGCCCCTTTCTAGTTGTATGATATACTCCACTCGTTTGGAAAACTCCTCATTAGTAGGAGGGTCAGTCCCAGTCCAATGTTGCGCAATTAATTTCCTAGCACAGTAGAATAACCTTGCAATGGCTTTTTTTATATTAGACACAACTGGAATCTCCTCCACATACCCCAACAAGCATGTAACAGGATCTCCAGAAACCACACATCCGTACGCCCCTCCAATCATATCCAATACTCCAGACCAGAATGTGGCCAACCTGGGACACTCCCACATCATGTATATATACCCGCACCGTCACTCCCACACCTAGGACATGCAGAGATTTCCCTCAGCCCCATTCCATGCAGTCGTAGTGGCGATCTATAAACCCTGTGGACTACATAGATATGTGACAATCTTGCAGGTTCACTTAAAGAGAGCTTTGGAATATATTCCAAGATGGTCTCCCATACATCGTTCTCAATATGCCCAAGCTCTGCCTCCCATTTATCCCTTGCCTTCAGTGGAAACCAAAACAAAAATGTGTGCATAAGATCACTGTATGTGCTCGAGATAACCCCCTGGTAATCCCTCCTGGCAGACATAATCAAGGACCAGGTCCACTTCCACCTTCATATTTTGTGTATTCCTCTGGGATTTAATGGCATGTTTAACTTGTTCATAATGATACCACTCCATGCCCGATAGTAAAAATTCTCCCTGCAACTGTTGAAATGGCTTCATATTCCCATTTTCCAAAATTTGATCCATCCGAGTTATTCCTTTGGCATCCTATTCTCTTATAGTCCCAATTTTTTGTAACTCAGGAAGACCATTGTTATTCCATATGGGCATATACTTGGTTAGTCCCTGTATCCCTCTCACCTTCTTCAATGAATCCCAAACCCTTTGTATCAGGTCCAGCGTGGGACTGGCACCTCCCAGCCGTTTCATAGACCTCCCCTTCAGGCCTTCCATTACTGGTCTCCCACTCATAAGTGCTCCAGGAGATACCGTGGGACCCCTTTCCCCCCGGAGATGCCCATCCCCTAAAGGCTGGCTTTGAGCCACTAAGAAATACAATTCAGGATTCTGGAGCGCTAACCCCCCCTCGTCTTTGGGCCTTTGAAGTATCGCTAATCGAATTCTTGCCTGTTTCTTGCCCCATACCAGGGTTCTAAACAAACTATTTAGTGACCTAAACCATTTTTTGGAAATCCAGATAGGTGCATTGTGTAGGATGTAAAGTAATTTGGGCATTATAATCATTTTAAGAAGGTTGATCCCCCCCACCATCGTTAAATGCAACTTAACCCAAACCTCTATCTTCTCTCTGAGTTTTTTAACCAAAGGCACAAGATTGACATTCAAGTAATCTGAAATAGGCAGAGAAATCTGCACCCCCAAATATTTAAATACCTCCGTGCATTGCAACTTATTCGCCTCTACATTTCTCTCTGACCACTCCACTCCCTGATCTACTTTGAACAGTACAGATTTGGACCAATTAATCTTCAATCCCGAGATTGTCCCGAAACTTTCAATGATCTGCATGGCACAGCTCAATGATCCCTCTGGATCTCCAAGAAACAACAGGAGATCATCAGCATACAAAGCAATTTTCTCTTCCAACCTTCCATATTGGAATCCCTTGATCTCTCGCTTCTTCCTGATAACCGCAGCCAGCGGCTCAATTGCTATGGCAAAAAGAAGGGGCGATAAGGGCATCCCTGTCGAGTTCCCCTAGCATGTTGAAAAGATGAAGACACCGCCCCGTTTACTCTAAGTTTGGCCGTAGGTTGAGAGTATAGCAATTGTACCCATTCCATAAATCGTGGCCCAAACCCCATCCGCTGCATAACCCTCCACAGATAGTTCCACTGTACACTATCGAATGCCTTATGGGCATCTAGTGAAGCGATTACTCTACTTCCCGCGTTATCGGCCTGCAGCTGGAGATTGAGGTACAATCTACGTATGTTAATCGCTGTAGATCTACTGGGCATGAACCCCGATTGATCCGGATGTATTAAGGAGCAGACAACCCCAGAGTCTTGGGTAAACTTCCACTAGTTCCTCTACTCCCTTGGCTAAGCTCCTTGCCTTCTGTCCCCACGCCTAGGCTTGGCTCAACGGCAGTAGGGCTACTCCGGGTCACTGGCTTGGGCCTAACCGAGGCACCAATCACCTGGACATCTTCGCAGCTCTCCTAGCGTGTGCACACTCTAACTAACTCCTCTTCCAGCAGCAGTATGTATAGGGGATCTCACCTAAAGTCAGTGAGTCTAGCTCCCCCCTACTGTGCAGGGGTGGAAGGTGTTGCATGTAGTAGGAACCTGCTGTGGAAACCCAGCTGTGCAGTAGAGAAGGCTGTGGCTTCCTGCGTGAGCAGGGTGCCACATACCCCCCTAGTTAACATCTGCACTCCTGGACTGAGCATTTTTGTTTTCAAACAAAAGGAATAACAATAATGAACAATGATAACATGTAACATATTTACAAAGTCTCAAAATATAAAAAAAATCACAAAAA
Organism: Allobates femoralis; assembly: GCA_033576535.1. Classification (NCBI taxonomy): domain Eukaryota; kingdom Metazoa; phylum Chordata; class Amphibia; order Anura; family Aromobatidae; genus Allobates; species Allobates femoralis. The sequence continues at coordinate 332,303,577 of JARQOC010000002.1, read as the reverse complement.
CCACTGAAAAAGATGGCAAAAAATGAAAACAGGTAAGTCCATATGGTGCTAGTCCATTCACCGCAGGCTTTGAAAAAGAGAAGTTTGTTGTCACTCCAGTCCTGTGACCATGGTCCTTTTTAATTGTAATCCGGGGAAAAGTTCAAAGGGATAGGTTCAGTTCAAAACAGTCTATACAGTAAAGTCTCTGTACGCTCCGGGTAAGAAAAGGGAAAAGTCTTTCAACAGTCCACATTTTCAATAAACACATTTCCCTATGGGTGCCTCGGCTTAGGAGACCTGGTACCTCCCCACTCCAGGCACTTTCTGTTCCTAACTTAATGTGCGTGGGACAAGGCCCAGTTCATCCACCCTTCTGTACACTACTATGTACACTGCTATTTACATTTTACTGCTGCCATTTATTCTACCTCTGATCTTTTTACTGCGCCCACTCTCCATACCTAGACGGGGGTTGACCTTGTGTGCCCCTCTGTGGCTTGCGCACTACAGGTATCTCTGTCTCAGGTAAGGTTTCTAGTGAAGGGTATGGTGCAGGTATGTCAGGTAAGCATCTGGTGCCCTTTGTCTCACTACAGGGCTAGCAGGTGTACCGTACCGATTGCAGCATCCTCAGATTCTGTAGCAACGGATATTTCTTCCTGATTCCTTTGTACCACTTCTTGGGGCTGGTAGAAATTCAGTAAAGGCACTAAGATGGCTCCATCCTGCAGAGGCCAATCTTCTGGGAAATCTCCTAGCATTGTTGAGACTACCTTCTCCTTTACGTTTTCACATAGACTGTGTTCTTTTTCAGGTTCTGATTGTTCTTTTGGCGATGTTGGGGATTTTGGTTTTCCCATTCAGTTGGACACTTCTTGATATGGTTTCTTGACACAGTCTGAGTGGTTTTTCCTCCATTCTTACTGATGAGTCACACTTTGTCATTGTCAAATCCGGAATCTAGCAGGACATAGGGCTCTTGTTCCCACTGGTCATCCAATTTGTGTTATGTTCTCTTCCTCTTTAAAACAATACTTCCTGGTACAATAGGTTGTGCTGGAGCATGTTTGTTATAGTCCCTTTCTTGTTTTACTCCAGGTTGTCATCAACACAGGCTTGAACCACTTTGTATTGCTCGAGGCGGTTTTCGTTTCAATTGGGTGTTGAGGCATCTGCTTTGGGATCAACTACTCCGAGTTCCAAGTCTACGGGTAACTTTAGTGTACGGGCTCTCATCAGGTAAGCTGGTGTACAGAGACAAATTTCAAAGAAAGTTCAGCACACCGGGTCCATATTTCTTCAAATGGATATTCCTTTATTTAGTGTTCATATATAAAATATTAAAAGCAACATCTTGCGGGGGCAACCCGGGTTGCCCCCGCAAGATGTTGCTTTTAATATTTTATATATGAGAACTAAATAAATTTGTCTATGGACCTGGTGGATACCAGCCACTCTGCACACCTGGGATTGGATCATTGGAGGCGAGGGCGAGCTCCTGTTTGTATTCATTTACTCAACTCAAGCTGGTGTACAGTTTGTAGAACTTACTGAAATGTGGTTGTACATGTCAAACTAGTTGGGTAGTTTCTCCGACCATTGGTTCCTTTCTTCCAAGGGTAGGATCTTCAACATGTCATTATTGATATTGTTCATTTTCTAACATAATCCGTTGGTTTGGGGATGATATGGAGTCGTCCTTATCTTCTTACACCCATACATGTGGCAGAACTCTTGGAAGATCTCCGCTTCAAAAGCTGAACCTTGGTCTGTTAGGATCTGTTCTGGATAACCTAATGGTCTACAGAAAACATTTTGGAATGTTCTGGCAGCGGTGGCAACTGTCAAGTCTTTCACTGGGGCAACCATCAGGAAATTTGAGTAATGGTCTACGATGGTCAACGCGTATGTGTAGCCATATCTACTTGGAGTCAGTTTTACGTGGCCCAGGGCTACAATTTCCAGGGGCTGCTTTGTCACTATGGGCTGGAGCGCTGCTTTCTGGCTGTGTAAGTCTTTTCTTCTAAGGCTGCAGGGTCCAGAATTCTTACACCACCTCTCAATGGATCCACGCATGCCGACCCAAAAGAACCTATCTTTCAGTAGCATCTCCAACTTCTTCCACCCAAAATGACCAGTCTGGTTGTGGTAGGCGTTCAACACCATCTGCACTTCCGACTTTGGCACAATGATTTGCCAGGCCATCTCATGGGTCCTCGGGTTGATGTGTCTTCTGCAGAGTTTCTCCTGGTAAATGAACAGCTTGCTCCTCTCGTTCCACAAATGCTTGGCTTCTGATTGAGGATTTTCTGGCAGCTTCGCTGACTCCTGGTTATCAGCCTCTTTATCATGCCGACAGCCGGGTCATTGTCTTGCACTTCCTTCCAACCAAAGTGTGGCAATGGGTTCACCATTCTCACAGGAGGGTCTTTACGGGTCTGCTGACACTGAGTTACTCTTAATTGATGGAATGCAGGTAACTCCACTTCTTCTAGCTCATCTTCATCCACGCCCACATCTGACAGGTGAAGCATTCTGGACAAGGCATCCGCGTTTCCATTGTGGTGCCCAGCCCGGTACTTGATGGTGAACTGGTAGTTGGACAGTCTGGCCATCCATCTCTGCTCCATGGCCCCCAACTTTGCAGTCTCCAGGTGGGTCAGCGGATTGTTATCTGTGTAGGCTGTGAACTTGCTGGATGCCAGATAATGCTTAAACCTCTCTGTGATGACCAAGTCCAGTAATTCCAGCTTGAAGGAACTGTAGTTCTCCACGTTCCTCTCTGTGGGGCGCAGGCAATCACTCTTTCTTTCCCCTCTTGCCTCTGAAAAAGGACGGCTCCTAGTCCCACATTGCTGGCATCCGTGTACAGCAGGAATGGCAGGTTGTAGTCCGGGTAAGCAAGGATTTCTTCTCCTGTCAGGGCCTCCTTCATAATCTGGAACGATTCTTCTTGTTCCTTGCCCCACTCCCATGAGAGTCCTTAGACTTGCTCCTCTTGGGCTGGCCGACTAAGAGGTTTTGCAGGGGAGCAGCCTTCTTGATGTACTCCTTTATGAACCTCCTATAGTAGCCCACCAGTCCCAGGAATTGACGTACTTCCTTCAGGTCTTGGATTCTGGCCACTCCTTAATAGCTGTCACCTTGTCTAGATCAGGGACCACACCTTCAGCACTGACTATGTGTCCCAGGTACTGTACTCTTGGCTTTAACTGGTGGCATTTGGATGGTTTCAGCTTCATCCTGTATTTGACCAGAGCTTCGAACACGTCTGCTAGATGGGTTACGTGTGCCTCATAGGTCTTAGAGTACAAAATCACGTCATCCAGGTAGAGCAGTACCATCTCAAAGTTCTTATGTCCCAGGCGACTCTCCATCAACCTCTGGAAGGTTCCGGGTGCATTACATACTCCAAATGGCATGCTGTTAAATCACACAGGCCCATAGGTGTCGTGAAGGCTGTCTTCTCACGGTCTTCCTCTGCTACAGACACCTGCCAATACCCACTAGTGAGATCTAAGGTGGAGAAGTAATTGGCAGACTTCAACGCAGCTAAGGATTCCTGTATACGAGGTAACGGGTAAGCATCCTTGTGTGTTATGTGGTTTATTTGCCTATAGTCTACACACATTCTCATTCTGCCATCCTTGTTCCTGACTAGGACCAATGGGGCTGCCCAGGGACTACGACTATCTCATATAACCCTTGTGTCCTTCATGTCCTGTAACATTTCCTTGGCTTTCTGATAATGTGCAGGTGGAAAAGTCCTGTACTGCTCTTTGATTGGTGGATGTGTACCTGTGGGGATATGATGTTGCACCCCTTTTATCCTACCAAAGTCAAGTGAATGCTTACTAAAGACTTGTTCAAACTCTTTGACTACCCGTTAAACACCTTGCTTTTCATACACAGGAGTGGTGTCAGTTCCGACATGGAGCTGCTGGCACCAGTCCTCCAGTGACCCTGTTGTATTTTCAGGTTTTGCCCCCTTGGTATGGGTAAGGGTCCCACTGCTTGGATCTCGTTATTGGTTACTGTGTACAATTTAGCAACAGTTGCATACCTGGGTAACTTAACCTCTTCACTGCCATAGTTTAAGACGCAAACTGGTACTCTCCCATTGTGTATGTGGAGCCCCAAGGGACGTGGGGTACTCGGTACCGGACCGATCTGCTGTTGGGGATGTCACTGGTGGCCTGGTCCGGACCGTGTCCCTGGCTCAGCACAATAAAAGGGGAATATTTACAAGGGAGATTGTCACGGGTGACGCCACCCACTTGGTGCGGCCAGCTATGGGGCCGCGGCTGCTGCAGAACCTCCGGGGGTGATGGAATGGCAGCGGGGATGGTATAGTTCTAGTGGGGAGAACTGTATCCCCCGGGGCAGTAAGGAGTTACAGTCTATGGTGTGTGTTGGTGGAGCACACTTATTGCAGACACTGCAGGGATCTCTCCTCAACGTTGGTGCTGACAGGCTGTGGCTCTGCAGGTTGAGGTCTTCTTGATGCAAGCCTGTATGGGAGAAAGGGTCTGCTGATGGAAGTAGGCAAGAGGCTGTTCAGGGTTTCCAAGGCTTTACTTAAGATCTTTCAAGCAAGTTACAGGTTATTCACAGTTGTTAGCACACAGTTGCTCTCTACTCCCTTTCCGGGTTCTCTTCTCTCCTGCAGCCAGGCTCCTCTCTCCTTGTGACCCCTCACACAGTCTCTTAGTGTACCTTTCCGGGCTTTTACTCTCTCCCTTACATGGGTGTGTGTGAACGCTGGACAGTATGGCGGTGACTCGGGCTTCTGTGAGTCCTAGTGCGTCACTTGGCTGCCTGTCCTTTGGGTTAGGAACTCCAGCCTGAAACTGAAGCTCCCTGTCAGTGAATCTGGGGATACCGGGTAAATCGTCGGTCCCCTTCAGAGCTGACACTCTGCTTTAGCCCAGCCTGCAACAGTCCTCTAGCATGAGGCTCTGCCAGGCTCCTTCTTCTATGCTCCTTCCAATATTTAGGAGGGCTTCTCCACCTGCGACAGGTTGCTTCAGCTGCTGTCTAGGGCACGGGTACGCCGTCCCTCTCTGTTCTCTCACACTCCTGGTGGTCTCGGCATCGGACGGGCTTTCCCCCCCATCTGGCTCACACTGGCTCAGTACGGGTCGGCGCTCCTCTGCTAGGCTCTTCCAGGACGTGTGTTGTCTTTCTGTCTTTACTTCTCAGCTACTTCAGCCTACTCTGTCGGTCGTTGCTGTTCTTTACTGATGGTCTTTACAGCTCAGCTCACATGGCTTACTCTTAGTCTTTTCATCTCAGCCTACTGTCGCCTACTGACTTCCTTCACTCCTCCCCCTCTCTATATACTGTCAGTCACCTGACCTCTGGTGTGCCCAACCCACTCCTCATCCACCACCCCTCTGGTCTCATATAGTGTCTAACCTCAGGGCTGGATGTAACCCCTTCTATGCGTGGGGATGTGGGCTGTGAGGGTGTAGTGTTTACTGTTGTCCTACCTGCCTGGCTGCAGTACCCTTCTGTGGCCACCTGGTCGCAGGGGCGCCACATGTACATCAACCATCCCCTGGCTGTCAGGAGTGTAGGTCTCTGCTCTCTGCTGATGGACCCCACTAATGCCTGGTAGTCCTGCCCTCTCAGACATATAGCTGCTCGACACCAAATCATCATTTCACTCATTGGGGGGAATTACAATAGGAAACGGGTCTGTCACCCGTGCAGTACCAATTTCGCCACCTGTAATTGTTACCTGTTGATGGTGCAGGAGGGCTCTTATTTCACGCTGAAGGACCTTCCTCTGACTAGGTTTGGCAGTATCTGCAATCTGTTGAAGCAAAGAAAAAACTTCTCCCATGAAATTGCTAACAACATTTGAACCAAGTATTATATACTGGTCATTTGCATTACTTGCTTCTGCTACTACTAGAACCCCTTGGTTTTGCAATTCCACCCTCCCCACCTTTATTGGTACTTCTCTAACCCCCATTACAGTAATCGGTTCACCATTAGCTGCTTTGAGGGTGAAGTCTATGGCAGGCTGTTTAAGGTCTGCATCAGCCCAGTACTTTTTGTAAAGGATATAGGGGATGGTGGTCACCTGTGACTCGGTGTCCAGCAGAGCAGGTGTCGGGATGCCATCTAGTACAATTGACAGGAACGTCCTCTGTCTGATGAAGGTCTTGTACCAGGTGGCTGGGCCCTGTTGAGTTACTCCTGAGGTTTGGCCCCGGCCCCCAGGGTCTGCCCGTTTTAAGGTCCTGTGGAGCTGTAGCGGTCGGTGGTTCTCCCTCGGTACTCTGTGGCTTGCTTCGCTCTCATCCAGGGTACATCCTCCGGACTGTCAACAAGTTGAATCAGCGGTTGAGGTCGGGGCTGGGGTCTTGGCGCTGACTGGTGGCTCTGCTGGAGCTGTAGAGCTTCCATCACCTTGGTTATGTTTTTGCTCATTTGGTGCATTTCAGCACACAGAGAGTCATACTTGTCAGGCTGAGCAGATTGTACATTGTTGCGTGGCTGCAGACACGGGTACTGGTTTCGGGGTGGCCTGCGCCTCACCACTGCATCACCATTTGATGGCAGCTTCATGGGTCTCTACTGCCGCAACCCTTTTATGGCCATGTCCTTTAGGATGTTAAAGTCAGCTTCCGGGTTGCTCAGTGACCACCAACGCACAGTCTTATTATCCTCAGGGGATAGCAGCCCCCGGGTGAATTGTTCAATCAAGAGCTTATTTTCATCAGGTACACTGGCAGGGCTGACATGCTTATGACGAGCCCAGGGCTAGGGGTACTCGGGCCCTAGGACTGATGGCTTCTTGGATGGGGAATCACGTGTGTTCGGGATCCCGGTTCCGTGCCCTGGTTATCATTTGAATTAGATGGTGGGGAGGGAATATTTACAAGGGAACGTGACACCACCTGTGGATCCCGGTAATATGGGTACCGGCGGCGCAAGCCGGTCGCTGAGGTGATGGTGTGTGCAGCAGAGAGTGGTCCATCTCCCACAGGAGGAACGTTTACCTCAGGGCAGCGGGGATAGAGGATGATGAGTGGGAGATGAGGGGAGTAGTTGTTGCAAATGTTCTTACCCCTCTGGTGTGACTCTGGTGTTGGTGCTGCAGCCCTCCGGGCACCGGTGAGGAGAACAACAGAGACCAAGTCAAATTTAACTCCAATTTACTGGGTACCGGCAGATGTTAAAACGGAACACGGTACAGTTTGGTTACCGGGTGGATGTTGTCAGTTCAGGATCCCCCTTATGGAGTCTGTAGATGTTTTCCCTCTTAGTCTTTCGGGGTCTACTTTATTCTTCTCTGTCTCTACCACCTTCACAGCGCTCCCCCACCAGTCCTACGGTCTGCAACTAGCCGATTAGGTTGGTCCCTTACCGGTACGGACGGGAGCAGCAGGAGCGCACAATTTCTCCCACCACCAGAATTCGGTCCGCAACCACTAGTGTCCTCAACCGGTTTCATCCCTAGGGGTGAGATGTCCTTGTGGCGCTAACGGCAACCCGATTACTGTTGGCCCGCAGCTCGTCTGTCTGCAGTCAAAGGTGAACTGCTGACTGCCTCGGCTTCCCGCGTTGCCGGTGTTTCCCCCAATATGACCAGCTGGCTCCAACCAGTCCTGGTCCATTGACATCTGTCCTGGATCCCCACTTAAAGATGGGGATCCCTCCTGTCAGCAGCACTGTCAGGCCTGTCCTTCCTGACTGCCTTCCCAGCACTGTCTGAGTTAACTGTCACTCTCTCTCACTTCTCTAGCCTAGGCTCCACCCCCTTTTTGGGACCTACTAAATATCCAGCATCCCCCTATTCTAGGTGGCCTAGTCCTAGCTGTGTGTGTGTAGGAACAGACTCCATAGGTTACCAGAACTGACAACTTACAGAGATATCACATTTGTTGTTAAAGTGCAATACCTCCCTGTGGCGCCTAGCTAGAGGGGCGCCACACTTAAGGGTTTGCAATGTTTCCTCTAGGCGTAAGCTCTGATATCATCTCCTGGCCTCTGGTAGCAGTGATGGAAGCGCATGCATATATCAGCCTCATTGCACTCCTCAAAAGTAGCTCTCAATTTGTCAAATATAGTGGCCGCTGATCTCCGTTCAGCAGCAGACGAGGACTCACTGTCTTTCTCTGCTGCGCCAGTTAACTGTCCAAGTACCACAGCAGCGCGCTGCTGACCGGTCTTTGCATATATGTCAAGGACACTAGTGATTTTTCTCTTAAAAGCATCCAACATATCAGGACGACCATCATACTGGGGCAACCACTTAGCGCCCGGAATGTATGGAAGTGAGATCGGCATGATCGGGATGACTGCGCCTGGCACGCTGGTGGCGCTAGCAGTGCTACTGGAGGCAGCCATGGGTGCTTTGGGGTAATTCCTAGGGTCAGCGAACGTACTGTCGTCGTTGCTGGAGGAGGCCGACATGCTGGAGGCACCCTAGTGAATTACAGCCAGTGTTCAAATAGTTAATCAGTTTGGGAATTTCCAGACTAGGCCGCGGCCCTTGGGAATGCTCGGCTGAGCGAGGAACGAGCTTCAGTTTCTCGCTCTACAGGCCGACAAGCCCCCTCTCTTCCCGCTCTGTGGCGCAGTAATTGCGGCATAGTTTTAACAGTCACTCAATACAGTTGAAATGAAGGCACACAGTACCCGGTAATACCGGGCACGAGCTCCTGTTCATGAGCGCCAGATATATATGTCGAGCCCCAGGCCCTGGGGTACTCGGGTATCAGGCTCGGAGATATTCCCGGGGATGTCACGGGTGACGGTGCCTGAGCCTGTGTCCTGGGTGACACTTCAATAGAAGGGTTATGTACAAGGGAAAAGAGTTATTGTCACGTGACGCCACCTGTAGTATCTGGTGATGGGTCACCAGCGCCGCCACAGTCCTCCGGAGGGCGATGGTATTATGGCAGGAATGGCAAAGCTCCCTACAGGTGGAGCTGGACCTCCGGGGCAGTATGGGAAAAGGGGCAGCTTGGAGGGGGACTTGAGGCCAGGGTAAAAAACAGTAAGGCAGTCTATAGGGAGGCTGGGGACGGAGAGGAATAACGCACACACTCTGAAGGAAGTCCCTTTTACTGATGGTATTCAAAGGTAAAGATGTCCAGAGCACTGTCGGGTGACCAGGTGCACAGTGAGTCTCCACCGCAAGTGGGTGTAAAGCCTCCTCAGGTTCCCTGCTGTCACTGAAGCCCTGTCTATATGCAACACGACTGGCCTCCTCACTTTCTCTGGTCCTCTCTCTCTCTCTCCTCCTGCCTGGTCCACAGATTACCCTCTCTGATCACTGCTGTGTGATTCCACACTACGGTGTCTGGCTCCCTTTTGCTGGGTATGCAGGGGGACCGGATGACTGAAGTCTCCATGGTGTTCCGGGGTTTTCTGCAGTCCTAAAGTGTTCCTGCAGGTGCGGATCCCTGAAGTCTGGTACGCCTTAGGTAAACTTCCACTAGTTCCTCTACTCCCTTGGCTAAGCTCTGTGCCTTCTGTCCCCACTCCCAGGTTTGGCTCAATGACAGAAGGGCCACTCCGGGTCACTGGTTCGGGTCTAACCACGGCACCGATCACCAGGACGTCTTCGCAGCTCTCCTAGCATCTGCACACTCTAACTAACTCCTCCCCCAGCAGCAGTATTTATAGGGGATCTCAGTTAAAGTCAGTGAGTCTAGCTCTCCCTACTGTGCCGGGGTGGAAGGGGTTGCATGTAGTAGGTACCTGGTGTGGAAGCCCAGCTGTGCAGTAGGGAAGGCTGTGGCTACCTGCGTGAGCAGGGCGCCACATAAGCACTTGTTCCCGCCCTGCATTGTGTTATACATTGAGCAGGGCGGAAACAAGTGCTGATGTCAGGGTGGAAGGCGGGAGCAGGAGCACGGGGCCGACAGTAGCAACACCTCGCTCTGTGCCTGCGTGAAGTAGCACAAGGAGACACAGACGCAGAGCGAAGAGAGCTGACAGGCCATCAAGGAGGTGGCGAGGACAGGGAGGAGGTAGGAACATAGAAGCAGGGGACAGGAATAGCCCCCGGGAAGGACCTGACTCATGTCGATCTGGTAATGCCCCACTGACTCGGTTATACACATTTTAAAAGGCTGTATTTCATGATTTAGACATTAGAAACACTTGCGGGACCCCATGCATACATATACATGCTGCATTCAGTGCTGCCTTTAGATTTAAATCTTTGGGGGGGGGGTGACAGGTCCTCTTTGAAAATATAAAAAAATAAAAGTTCAAATCTCATCCCCTTTTGCTCCATTAATAATAAAACTATTTAATAAAGAACAAAACACTAAAATACACAAATTTGGTATTGTCGCGTTCGGAAATGCCCGATCTATCAAAATACAAAATCAATTAATCAGATTGTTAAACTGCATGATGGGAAAAAAAGGTCCAAACAACAAAATTACATTTTTTTTTTGTTGCCGCAACATTGTAATAAAATACAATAATGGGTGATCAAAACATCACATCTACCCAGAAATGGTGTCATTAGAAATGTCAGCTCAAGACACATCAGTAAGACTATGCACAAAAAAAATAAACTAAAAAAGCAAACAACTCTACGTGTGCCAGTATTTCCTATATCAAGGAGTGTGCCACCGGGATTCCCTTCATCCACAAAAAAAGCCATCACACAACTGCAGATCACAAAAAATGAGAACAGTACGGGTCATGGAAAATGGCAACAAAAACGCAATTCTTTTTCTTCAAAAACTTATGAGTTTTTACCATCACTTAAGGCCCCGTTACACGGTATGAGATCGTGAACGATATCGCTTAAACGTCACGGGTTTGGAGGCGTTCAAATGACATCAGCAGGATGTTGTTGCGTGTAACAACAAGATACGAGTATGATAAATCGTTGGATCACTGATTGCAGATTTAAGAACATGGTCTTTAATCAGACGATCCACTATCTGTGTGACACCGCGATAACGATGTCGTTAACCACTTCACCCATTTACATCAGTGAACAAGTATCAATAGAACGATACCTGCTTGCTGGATTGTTGGTGCGTCGTGCACGATATCTAGACGTGTGACATATCACCAACGATGTCAAAATGATGACCTAACGACTGTGCTCCCGAGATCATTAGTGAGATCGTTACGACATTGAAGTGTGTAACAGTACCTTTAGATAACAGTAGAAGTATATGTGGCGCCCCTGCAATCAGGGTGGCCACAGGTAGAAACTGCAGCCAGGCAGAAGGGTAGACAGTTTAACAAACACCTCAAACACATATCCACTGTCATGGGGACCTAACCCTGAGTCTGGGACTCTAGGCAGGCAAGGGGTAGTAGGTTAGATATGAGTGGATGGAGCGTAGTCATGGTAACGGAGGGGTATATAAGGGAGAGACAGGAAGCGGTTAGCCAGTAGGCCAGAGTGAGCTGAACTGAACAGACCGAGTAGGCAGGTGCCGAGCAGCAAAGACAAGACCAGTACCATCAGGCCCAGAGAAGTAGTGAGGGCCAGCAACTAACTGACAGAGGAGCCTCCCTTATTATATTAGGAAGTTACACGGGAAGGAAAGGACCCGGTAATCTCTTGAGAGATAGAGATACCTGTGGTTTGGCTAAAACCAGAGTGTCAGCTCTGAGGGGGGCTGAAGATTAACCTGGTGCCCCAGACAACCTGACGGGGAACACAGACTCCAGAACTGTATTCCCACCAGAGGATTGGGAGCACAGCAGCAACAGAGAGGACCTGGCTTACCACCCACAGAATTAGGGGGAAGCCACTATTAGGGACCGGGCTGCCGCTCCACAATTCACTTTAAGGAGAAACACTGAGAATAAGCCTGAAAGGACACGTAGAGGGACTGAGGAGTCTAGGAGAGATAACCTGGCTGCAGCGGGTTCAGTATACCGGATTCAATATAGCAAAGCTGTAAAGAACTGTATTATACCGTGCCCTGTTTGACAGAAGAATAAGAACAGTAAACCCAGGTGAACCCTGCTACGTTGTCTGTGTCTGATTTAAGGTATGAAGAACTGTCAGTCCTCCATTTGACCCTGTCAGGAGCCATCTCCACATCATCCCCTTTCCCTGCACCACCTACAACAACCATCACTGACTTTTACTACCACTGCCCCGGGGAACCAGCTCTACCTGCGGAGAGTCATTCCATCAAAGCTGCTAAAACATCATCCCCGGAGGTTCTGCAGCAGCGGTGGTCACCCTGACCACAACCCGTGGGTGGCGTCACAAGTGACAAATCCCCTGTAAATAAACCCCCATTTTATTGTGCGGGCCTGGGACACGGTCCGGACCAGGACCGCTGTGACATCCCCCAGCAGTACCCCGGTCCGGTACCGAGTATCCCGTCCCAGTGGGCTCCACAACTTGGCGTCACGAACACGATCTACCGTGCCCGTTACCGGGCATTGTGTGCCATGATTAGTGACTGTTTTGAATTAGCCGCCATTGCTGGGCGCGCGGTAAGCTGAATTTTAACTGTGCCACAGAGACTGTAAATTTCAAAATCCGCCATTACAGAGCGCGCGACACGCGGGAAGAAAAACCGCTCACCGCTCTGATGTCATCGGGTGGAAAGAGAGAGTCCCTGTCGCGCTGCAGAATCCAAGATGGATCCGGTCCAAAGAAAAGCAAAGGCCCACCCTGGCTCCCCTTAACTCCGGGGGAGCCAGCCATAAATCCTGGAGAGGAACTTCCGTCTCAAGTTGCAACAGCCAGTAAGAATATGGCGAGAGAGGAAGTCGTCACTCTGGAAAGGCGGGACAAGAAACCGTATGTGAAACAGCCGTCATTACAGCATACCCGGACGGAAGGGAAAGACACTGTGGAGAGTTCTGTGGAGGAAAGACCTCAACTGATCCCGGAGGGCCCACTGAACGTGAGTGTAGAGGAACCCGGCCAGGGAGAGATATTGAGTGATTCTAGCGGCATGGCGGAAGGTGGTAGAAGATATGCACAAGTCCGAGACACCCGGAGGGGTGTAATGCAGCTGCTGCCCCTGCAGATAACCCGGGCCCAAATAGAGCAGAGGACCCGAATACAAATTGACTTTTATCAGCATCAGCAGACAATGTCAGTGCACCCCGGCTGGGCTAGCGACTTCAATGCTACCAGGAGCAAGGAAAGTCCCAGGACAGAAGTTCTGGTTGATGTGTCCATCCCTGAGGTAGCACCACCAAGTGCTATCAGAGAGTTTGACCCACTTGGAGCTTTGGAAGAGAGATCCCTTCAGTTACCGAAGCCTTTGATACCAGCCCCTGCATCCACAGAGGTGAGAGGAGAGCAGCTCCGCTGTTGGTGGGAACGGGACGAGAGAGAGGAAGATATGATGGGATTCCCTGGGGACCCTGATAGTAACGCGGGCCCCGTAGAAATAATAACTAGAAACGAATACCTACGGAGATGTGCCCAAAAAGGGGATGAAGAAGAGGCAATGAGATTAGCCCAAAAACAGGCAATGATAAACCGTGTTCAATATCTAAAAACTGTTGCCCGGCGAGATCCAAGTATCACTGGTTCCCAGCGACATACAGGAAAGGTGGTAAAAGTTAAACCAGACTTGGGATACGCGTTTGCTCGTGAACTGGGAGCAGAACGAGATATATTTATCAACCGTGGGGACATAGAAGAACGCCTTACACTAAAACACCCGGACAGGGAATTGCAGGTCGGAGAATGGGTCTCCTACATAGTAGTGCCTGGAGAAAGAGGCCCTTATGGAATAAAAGTAAAGAAATTATCGCTACAAGCTCCGGAAGACAGGGAGCAACCAGAAATAGAGGATCCAGCTGTTTACCCGGATCCTACAGAATTGCAAGAAATAGAGGATCCAGCTGCTTACCCGGATCCTACCACAATCCCAGAAGACGTCGTAGAGGAGACTGTACCAACCAAAGTTGATGTAGCGACACAGACAAGCTACAGCCATTTGTTGTCCAGTGCTCTGGAATCTTTGGAACTGTTCCCGACCCGGAGAGCTCCACAGGTTCTGCCATGGAAGGTAGAGAAGAAGAGTAAGGAGTGAAACCCGGATCCTGTTACCAATAAGAGACTGTAAGTGTGAATGTGACGTGATCCTTATTGGCCCCATCCCATTCCTGAATGAATGTTAGCCTTTTCCCCTGTTTGTCTTATATGTTATTTGGACATTGATACCACGGACAGTGAGTTGGTATAAACTTTCATTGTATATAGTTGAGCACTCAGTGTGCTCCCCTTTGGTTTTAAGACCAAAAGAGTGCACTTTTGAGACGGAGGCATAGAACTTGAACTGAACTTCTGAATGCTTTTGTGAAGTTTTGCACTTTTTGAAAACTTTTTGCACTTTTTGAGATTTTTAGCACCTTTCTTTTTAAGAAGACTTTTTTACATTTTTAAGAGAGTAATATATATGTTATTTATTTTAAATGTAACGTTTTAAGATCCGTACCTCCGTAATAGGAAGAAACAAATATGCTTAATGTTTAATGTTAATGTTTTGCAAGATAAAAATGTTTTTCAGGGGGATCCATGCCGGACGGTGTGAGGACACGCCGGTTTTACTCTGGGGGAATGTGGCGCCCCTGCGACCAGGGTGGCCACAGGTAGAAACTGCAGCCAGGCAGGAGGGTAGACAGTTTGTTTAACAAACACCTCAAACACATATCCACTGTCATGGGGACCTAACCCTGAGTCTGGGACTCTAGGCAGGCAAGGGGTATTAGGTTAGATATGAGTGGATGGAGCGTAGTCATGGAAACGAAGGGGTATATAAGGGAGAGACAGGAAGCGGTTAGCCAGTAGGCCAGAGTGAGCTGAACTGAACAGACCGAGTAGGCAGGTGCCGAGCAGCAAAGACAAGACCAGTACCATCAGGCCCAGAGAAGTAGTGAGGGCCAGCAACTAACTGACAGAGGAGCCTCCCTTATTATATTAGGAAGTTACACGGGAAGGAAAGGACCTGGTAATCTCTTGAGAGATAGGGATACCTGTGGTTTGGCTAAAACCAGAGTGTCAGCTCTGAGGGGGGCTGAAGATTAACCCGGTGCCCCAGACAACCTGACGGGGAACACAGACTCCAGATCTGTATTCCCACCAGAGGATTGGGAGCACAGCAGCAACAGAGAGGACCTGGCTTACCA